>CAUYON010119283.1:0-12831 GCA_963573935.1 Arctocebus calabarensis
AGGCGCCTATAGTCCCAGCTACTTGGGAGGTGGAGGCAAGAGACTCACTTGAGCCCAGGAATTGGAGGTTGCTGTGAGCTGTGATGCCACAGCACTCTATCCAGGGTGACAGCTTGAGGCTCTGTCTCAAAAAAAAAAAAAAACAATAATAGGGTCTACTTACATATATATATATATATATATGCCTTTTGATAAAAATATTCTAAAATTAGACATTGGTGATGGTTGTACGATTCTGTGAAATCCACATTTTAAGTGGGTGGATTCTATGATTTGTAAGTATATCTGAACAAAGTTGTTAATAAAAAAGGAAATTATCTTTTAAGAAATTGCCACATATTATTGATAAAAATTTAGAACCAAATACTGGAAACAATGTAGAAGTACAAAGGCATTGAAAAGGTTAAGAAACTTATGGTAACCCACATGAAATAATAATGTACTCTTATTAAAAACAGCATTTACAGATGATTAATCATAACATAGGAAAATATGCAAATTAGCATAGCAGGTAAAAGAAACAAGATAAAAATCATATCAATAATAAAACATATTTGTACTTAAAAAGTGTAGTATAGGGCTTGTTGCCTGTAGCTCAGCGGCTAGGGTGCCAGCCATATACACGGGAGTTGGTAGGTTTGAAACCAGTGCAGGGCCTGCCAAACAACAATGACAACTACGACCAAAAAATAGCTGGGCATTGTGATGGGTGCCTGTAGTCCTAGCTACTTGGGATGCTAAGGCAAGAGAATCACTTAAGCCAAAGTGTTTGATGTTGCTGTGAGCTGTGGTGCCACGGCACTCTACCCAGGGCAACATCTTGAGACTCTGTCTCAAAAAAAAAAAAAAAAAAAAAAAGTGTAGCATGACTATTAATATACCAAAACATATTAATAAGTGTTGTCTACATTATAGTAGTATTGGTGATTTTTCTTTGATCTTTCTCTCATTTTCCTAATTTTCAAAATTTTCTATAATAAAGGATTTTGAAACACATAAAGTATTTAACCATAGATTGAGGCTTATCACTGGTAAGTGATTGATGAAGTGATATTACGCCACTCACTCATTAGTAAATATACTCATTAGTATCCTTTATTATATCACTGAATAAAAATCTGAGTCAAGTAAGCTCAAAACATCAGTTGCTTTATCATTAACAATGTTGAGAAAGATATTATTGTGAAAAAGTGGTAAAAAGAAAAAATTATAAGGCTGTAGTCACATTTTAAATGAAGCTATTCATAAGAATTACCAACAAATCTTAGTTCTCTTAATCCCTATTAATCAGAGTATGTCATAAGCTCCAAACACAAAAATTGTGAATCCTCTTATTTAGGATTTAAAGAATAACTTTTCATTATGCTCTAAATAATGAAACTTGAACTGTATGGAATCATCAATTTTATCATTATCTTAATGTTTAATTTATAAGAAAAGCAGAAAAATAAATAAAATCTCTCCTATGAATATTTGTTTTTTCCCTCTGAAGAACAGAGCAGATTATACAATACAGGTTATACATTTTGTGTTCAAACTATACAAGTCTAATTCTGATTGTGTTCACACAGGTTTTAATGACTGTTGACTACGAAAATAAGAGATTTTTTAAAAAATAACCTGTACGTTGTTATTGTTGATGCTGTTAATATTTGAAGTTGAATAGTCAAAAACCTGGAAGAGATCCAGACAGATCATTATTCAGAAGAGGCTGTTTGTTTGTCTTAACTCTTTGAAATACCCCAAGGCCAAGTAATCTATGCCAGTATTTTATACTAGATATAATCAAGTTATATTTCTGGTTCCATCTGAGTTTTTCCTTACCTAATTTACATCTAGCTCCTTTCATTCAGTCCTCAATGAAATTAAATAAATGACACAAACTTCTAAACTAATGGAATCATTTTTTTTTTCTAATATAACCTTCAATAAATTCACTGACTAAAATGCTTTAGTGAATGATGGCAGATAGCATATTGTCTTACAAACAGGATTTGCATAATTGCTTTTGTGTGCCATTGTGGGCATAAATAATCGGCAACTGTTCCCAGGTAATCTGAAGCTCCCCTCCTGGCCAGAAAACTCTGGACAGAAATACCTGAAGTAATACTAGAACGCATTGTAAGCATAGTTAACATCCATCAACACTCAGCATGCTATGGTGATAAAGAACGCAACTGCAATAATAATTCTACTGGTGTTATACACCTGTACATTTCCCAGGCAATCCTAGACAGCTATAAGCATTTTCTTGAAGGAACTTTTCTTAAAGAACTTCAGTGCTGGAGTCTCATCAGTAAAAGATACAGTGTAAATTACTATTGTAAGAAGCCTTTTCTAACACTAGCCAAAACCATAAATGATGGCTGAAAGAAGTTGCCATTTTTTGTTGAAAGATTATTCTTGGATAGTGGGCAAAAGTAAATTTGGCAAACTTGAGACATTAAAAGCTAACACCATGGTCCTTGATTGATAATCAATGCCACAGACCTACTAAATCAGTTTCTCAATATTAATACCACCTTGCTCCTTAGCCTCGTTTTCTGAACCCCACACATAGATTTTTAGTTATATCAGAGCCTTGCCTTATATAGTATATATTTTGTTATTATGTTACTTCTCCAACAAGTATCATTTCTCAGATATTGCTGGAATCTTTGTTTCCTTGACTTACTCTAGCATGATAGTATGGAGAAAGCTAGGGGATGGAGAAATAAGCATGTGAGCTCAAATCCCAGCTTTGTTTCATACCATTTATGAAACATTTGGCAGTTTACTTAAGCTTTATCTTTGATTTCTAACTAAAAACTTCTCCAAGTACCATGGCCTACTATTAACTGGAGGCAGAAGTGGGATTAAGATAATAATTCTGAGGTTTCACATTAATAATTCATCTTCCAGTGGTTTAAGCCAGAAAACAAGCTGTTCATATAAGAACATTTATAATCCAAACCTGGTATCAGAATGCACCCCTTAGACAACAATATAAGGAGATAATACACATAAAACATCTATATATTGTGATGGGGTACCCTCTAAGGTGACCGCTATTAACTCCTACCACCTGTTATTTACTGCATTCTCTAATTGCCTTCCCAGAGTATGCGCTGGATCTAGTTACTAACTTATAATAAAATATACCAAAAGTGATGGAATACCAATTCCAAGATTGGGTTACAAAAGTTTCAACTTCCATTTTGCATGTGGCCTCTCTCATTCTCTTGCTTACTAGCTCTAAGCGAAGTTAGCCATCATGCTGTGAACTGCTCAATGGAAGTCCCACATTGACAAGGAGTGGGGATCAAAATGAGTAATGAGTTATGGCCTTCTGTCCAACAACCTGCAAGGAACAGACTCCTGCCAACAGCTACATGAATGAGCTTAGAAATTACCCTCCCCAAATTAGCCTTCTGATGAGATCACATCTCTGGCCAATACTTTGATTGCAGCCTTGTGAAAAACTTTGAAATGTAAGACTCAGCAAAGCTGACCCATAGAAACTATGAGACAATAAAAGATTGTTGTCTTATGTCACTGTTTTGGTCATTTGTTATATATCAAAAGATAACTAACATAAACATAATAGGATCAATTTTTGTCCTTTCTTCTTCTAATTCTCCTCTTCCTTTCTATGATGATGATGATACTCTCCCCAATTTCCTCTTAGATAAAGATGTGCCATTAGCCTTCTGCACCTCACTGCAGCAGGGGTAATCCTATACTGACCATATTACCACCGTTCTCCCCAAACCCTGAGCTCTGACATGGCCCATTAATTATCTTTCCCAATCATAATTGCAATAAGATTACATTCTTATTATAATAAATGGGATCCAATGTTGATTATTTAACACTGGTTATTCAATTTGTGGTTTAGGTCAATTCCAAGTGGCAAAAACCCAAACTAAGTCTGAAATGTAGAATTTAATATTGGCATCTCATGATAACCAAATCTTCCCTGAATCCCTATCTCATCCCAAGTCTAGTTTCTTTATTGTTAAAATAATACCACTTTCTTCAAAAGATTATTTTGATAAATTAAAGACACAAAATATACAGAGTTTCCTGATCTTTACTCTTGTATTATAGCAAGTGGTTAATAAACATTAAAAGTATTTTGTTGTTATTTTAATTTCTTTCTCTTACAAACTCCTCTCTTCCTAATACTCCTATGGGTGTTTAATTCCATTTCTAGGATTTTATATTTCTGAAAATCCCGTTATAAAAATACTAAAGAATTCATATAACTAATCATTGCTTTTTTTTCTTCATCTCTCAAAAGGATCCCTAGATAAAAATAAAACCAAATGATAAAATTGAATTAAAGATCCATTGATTGTGACCAGTTCAAAAATCAATTAAATAATATCTCTTTTTCTCTGTTAACTAGAAAATTATATATTTGATTAAAAACTAATGGCCAAGAAACAAAGAAGCTGAATCATAGCTTTTTTTTAAAAAAGAATGTCAAAAAGACAAATGGACTAATATATCCTTGGTTTTCTTAAAATGGGGAGAAAAGTATTTTTTCAAGGTTAAAGTTGCACTTAAAGATATTAAAGTAACCAATGTACCTAAGCTAAAGGATATCTCTATATTGTCAACTGACTTATCAGCATATCCAGAACAGTGTTCTCAGAAATAAACAGGTGACAATTTATTGTCTCAGACTTTAGAGTATGGAGTAATTTAAAAAACAGAATAAAGACTGACCTGCCCATAAAAATATTTTTTCACATATCTTTAGTAATGTTTGGTTGAACTTATGGCAGTGGTTAAAATGCTGTGATCTCCTCTAATATATTTAGTAAGAAAATTTGTCACTCTCTTAGCAGTTATTAATAATTTACTGCGAATTAATGTAACTAGGCCTTTTGAGAATAGATTTCTTGGCAACTCAGTTTTGATAGAGGGTAGAGAGAGAGACATTAGAGAATAAGATGTAAATGCAGCTCTGCTGAGGAGAATTCTGTGCAGCTAAAAAGAAATGTGGCAGCATAGAGCAACTCAAGTGAATGGAGAGAAAAGTGCTCTAGCACAAATGTTTTCCATATGGATTAGTCAAAAGGTGATGCTGACACCTTTCCCTTTCATGAGAAATGCTGAAGTTTCATGAGCATTACTTAAGCAATCATTTTCAGTAACAAGCACAAAAAATATATATCACAAGTAAAGTGACCAAAGCTTTAATCTTAGTAGGTTATCATCATGTATGTTCCAGGGCTTTTTACCTCAGTTAACCTATTAACAAATTTAGAGGCCTAATTGAAGCTGTTTTTGTTTTTTTATGTTCTGGGTTTATAAATTATCCAAAAGGATATATATGATATTTTCAATAATATATCTAATATATAATGCTCATACTATGTATGTTCATAATATTTGTCTTTCAGGTAGTACTGAAAAGTTTTTGTTTTCTTATGATAATTAGTACTTAACATCTTGACTTACCAGACTTGACTACCTATGAAAGCACACAAAGTATGTTCACATGATTTAAAAGTATATTCTTGAGTTTGAAATAAACACAAAGTAGTTTTGAGTCACTGTCACAAGAACAATAAAAAATTGAGCCAGCCTGAAAAATTCACTTTGTAGCCAAGAAAATGGTTTTCATAAAATTGAAAAAATGTCCCAAAGCAACAATATTGTATTTCTTAAACTATTGCTGTTACTGACATAAAAAGAATTCTTCCTATAATTCTTCTATGGCCTTGGTTGGTGACAAAGTGGTTACCAGAAAAATTTTATAAACAGCTGCATTGTATAAGCCTCCAGCCACAAAAAACAGACTCTCACTTAAGTGTCACCTGCTTCAATTATTAAGTAGGTTTAAAAATTACATGATTCAGTATATGTATCAAAACAATACAAAATCTTCTCCCACTACATATTTGCAGAAGTGCAATGTAGTTTCATCAAGTAGTGCCAGCAATATTCTAAATTAACTTGTTTCAGTGGTTACACATTCAAGACAGTATGGTGGAAAGAACTGGGAATAAGATACTACATTAGTGTACAGTCCTTTGATCCCTCTGTATTCTAGTTCCTTTACCTATAACATGAGGGATTGTTACAAATGGTATAAAATGTTCTTTCTACTTCTAATACTCAAAGACATGTGAATATTGAGAGACTATTAAAGAGGAATTTGTTATGTAAATAAGTAACATTCACTGTGTAAATATGGTAACAATACTTTGTCACATATTCTCTTTTTGATTTTTTTAGTAGACTAATTTTCAGAGCAGGTCTAAGTTCAACAGCAAAACTAATCAGACAGTACAGAAAGCTCTCATATCCGCCTTCCTCCATACACAAAGTAAGCCTCTCCAGCATCGGCATCTCTACCAGAGTGGTACATTTGTCACAATTGATGAACCTAAGTTGACGCTGCCACAGTTTTTATTAGTGTTCACAGTTAACATCAGCATTCATTCTTGGTGTTGTCCATTCTACAGGTTTGGACAAATATACAATGACATCTTCCTTCAATGTTTTTTACTGTCATATTAGTCAAATTACTATATGATGACATAAAAAAGGTATTAAAGTATTTCCCATAGTAAGTGCCAAACAAGACATCCAAATAATGGTTCTTATTTCTTATTTGTCTTTGTCCCCCACAGCAACTTAATTGTGATATTCTACACCTATAGATGGTAATCAACATTTATTGCATTGAACTGGATGATCCAAGTTTGAACAAAAGAGATAAAAGATGAAAAATATAAGCTTGAAAATTTCAGATAACCATTCTCTGAGAAGAATGTCTTCTATTCAAATAGCATGCTATTGCTTATTATGAAAACGTGATAAATACCCCCAAGGGGAGGAGGTCAGGGAATGAATAGAGCATTACATACTAAAGATAGCATAACTAAATGGAGCAATGGGATTTGTTTTGGAGGCTTCTCTCCCAACTAAAATATATCTTTCAAATGCAGTATTAATTCATCAGGAGGAATATCACCCAGCAGGCAAGGATTTTCAAAGCTCAATATTTTTTCCCAGTGGAATGGGACTTTTCTGAAGAGATAAAAATGCTTTGAACATTTTAAATCTATCCACAAGGTCTTCTTTCTTCAGAGGACAGTATCCAGAATTACCTCATACAGTGGAGGGAAAAAAAAACTTTCACTACAAAAAGCTTTAATTTATTATGTCCAAACCCAGCAAGATTCACATCTGTTAATCATTATGAAATTCATAGATTTTTAACAATAGATTTATCCCTTAATACCATGGTAATGAAATAATATTAATAAATGATGATACCTATACTTAACAAATGATCCTCTTCCACTCCTTCACCTTACCATGCTGGGAGCAGTTTGATTAGACTAAGGGGCAACCATACCCTTCATTTTTGTCATCTTTGAGTGATCCTAATGTAGGGATTATGTCCCTGAGGTAAACATCATTCAAGGAAAAAGAGGAAACAGAGTATCTGCAAAGGAGCTAACAGAGGAAGATCCTACAATCAGGTGAAACATGAAGGCCATAATAAAAAATATAGAAAAACAAGGAGAGATGACATTTAAAAAGTTGTTTATTTTCTTTCTCTTTGAGGGTTAATCCAGTTTTCTTCTTTCTTTCTCCCTGCAACGATACTATGAATTGAGATGCTGACACTTATTGTGATCCTCATATACTTTCAAAAACACCATTAGTAAAGGATCAGATTACAAAGTAGATGGAAGCACAAAAGTTACATGAAAAATGGTTGAAAGCTTTTGTTATCACAACCCCATCATCTTCATTAGTGTTTCAATTAGTTCATTGTCCAAACATTATACGCTAGCATCACAGATTTGCATTTAATGTCTGTAAACAGTTGATGATATTATGTAATCTTTAAGTATCTGTTTAATAGGCTAATATAATGATGATATAATGATGATGAGAAAAAGGATGTTCATTTTCACTCAGGAGATTTACTAGTCTATTCTTACCACAAAGTATTAAGAAAGACCTATTCTTCTAATGCTAACTAAATAGAAAATATAAGCAGTCCTCAAGTTATGAATGAGATAGGGTCTGTAAGTTTGTTCTTAAGTTGAATTTGTATGTAAGTTAGAATAGATACATTTTCCTATTACCTGTAATAGCTTCGGTTTGTAAGTGAGAGTTGTACATCAGTAGGATGTTTGTAAATCAGGGACTGGCTGTATGATATCAGGTAAGAAAACAGAAAACAAAATCCTTGCTAATTGGAAATTTAACTATAGCTTCTCAGGATATGTTTATTAGGAAAAAAAGAAAAATGTTATACACATACATATCATACATAATTTCTGTAATATATTACTTCTCATTTATTTGACATTTTTGTTATCATTTTTTGAGTGCCCATATACAAATACATATCACACACTGTGTCAAACATTTGCATACATTGATGTAAATATTTTTCCATTCCCAAAAAGTAAGGTAATTGAGACTCAGAAAAATTAGGTAAGTTACCCACAGTCACATAGCTAGAAAGTGGCAGAGCTGGCATTAGAGTCCAAGTTGTCTGAAGATAAACTCTACACTCTTCTCACTGTATGTCTTACTGGCATGTAAACCTCTTTGGTTTCAAAGCAAGTTTTGCATTGCTATTTTCTGATTAACAGTAGAGATTTTAATAGATTCCTGAACATTCTACCTACATGACTGTTCCATATGCCTACATATCTTTACATTTAGATTTTCTGAATAGATTTTCAGAAAATAATTTCTCTCTAGCAAATAAAAATATGGCAATCATGATGTAATGAATATAAAGTTTTAAGTACTAGGCAACTTCTGATGAAAAACTACTTTGATAAAAGTTTGTGATATTAATAATTACTGGACATTTTTGAAACAGGGAGAATACTATTGTCTACAAACAAAAGTGTCCTCTATCATGGCACATTAATATTAAACTTAACCATTTTGGGGCCAATAGAAAACTTTGGAGAGTGAATTTAACACTTTACCCTTATGAAACAAGAGATTTAGTAATGATATAATCAAGACATTTAGACTAACTTGCTTATTTGAATATTCCTACCTTATGGAAATTCATCAAATACTTTTGAAATCCTTATAGAGTCTTCCTTTTTTCTTGGTGGAGACAAAGTGTCTATTTTTAATTAACAATCACTCATTTATATTAGCCACAGCAAAATGCTAATGTCTAATTTGCTTTCTTTCACTGTTTGCAAATAATTATAAGTGTTTTAGCATTTATATTTTTTCAATTATTTATATTTTATTGGATACTGCCTTATTAGAATAATCACATCCTGAAAATATTTCATGATTATATTTTAAGTATATAATAGATCATAATGTTTTACATAGCTTTATATGTATGCCTACATAAAAACAAAGTGTTATTTTAAAAGAGAGAGATAAAAATAAAGCAACCAGGTGTCAAACATAGCATATCAATATACTTGCAAATCAAATGCTATACTTTAGGACAATTTTACTTGATTTTTTTTTTTTAGACATAACATATTTAGAACTTGTGATAATCTTAAAAATTCATCTTTAATTTGCTTTTTTATTTTTCATATCGATTATCAAAATACAGATAGAAAGGTTATATTCCCAACATGTAAATATTCCCACCACATAAATCAAGTGATTATATTAAACACAAATTATGAGTAAAACGTATTTACCTGCATGGAAATCTATTCCTACAGCAAATGAAGTTCCTGAAATAGGCATCAAAGCATCCATTTTGTCACTTGGTTCAAGAGGTATTCCCCTAATTCCTTCATGAACAGAGTACATAAGAAATGATTCTATACCTAAATTAGAGGGTAAAAAAAAGCTCAGAATAAATATTTAAACAAAAAGCAGTTTTAAGTAATAGTATTTTTAGCAATCTTAATTCAATCATTTGGATTGTACTTTACAGTTCCTGACTACTGAAAAGTAGGTAAATTTATCGTTCCCAAACAAATCTACATCTGATTTCTTTTTTTTTTTGAGACAGAGCCTCAAGCTGTCACCCTGGATAGAGTGCCGTGACTTCACAGCTCACAGCAACCTCCAATTCCTGGGCTCAAGCGAGTCTCTTGCCTCTGCCTCCCAAGTAGCTGGGACTACAGGCGCCCGGCCATGTTTTGGTTGCAGCCATCATTGTTGCTTGGTGGGTCCGGGGCGCTGGATTCGAACCCGCCAGCTCAGGCGCCTTAGCCAGTTGAGCCACAGGCGCCAAGCCTACATCTGATTTCTTAAAAAGAAAATTTGTTAAAACAGATTATTTGGTCCCATCTCAGGGGCATGATAAATTTAAATTTATGAGAATCTCCCTGGTGATGATGACTCTACTGGCATGTTAACCACACTTTCGTAACCTCTGAAGTAAATAATTATTGGAAGCCAAACTGGCCTCACAACCAAAATATATTCCCTACTTTAAAACCCAAACATCTCTTTGCTTATATATAATAATGGACTTTGGTTTTAGATTTATGATTTTAGATAACTATATAACAGGATACTTTCCTAACAGACATACAAATTTCTTAAGAAATTCAGATTTCTTAAACCTTTTTAACAGTGAAGACACACTAAATGTTAAATTTTGCCTATTAATTTACTTTTCCAGCATAAAAACCATGTCTAAAATAAGAACACAAAGATTACTCTACCAGAAGTATACATGCTAATACTTATGAATTTTGCTAACACATTGGTAAAATTTAAATCTGAATTTAAATTGTTTCAGCCACTTCCTAGCCATGTGACCCAGGCAAACTACTTAATTTCTCTGTGCTTAAATAAGATTAGAATAAGATACCTACCCCATTAAGTTATGAGAATTAAATGAAGTAATATGCATAAGGTGCTTAAAATAGTGCCAGGCACATATTAAGGGCCCTATAAATATTTGATTTAAAATAAAATATGTACTAACATACATATTTCTCAAATAATACTGTAGCATTTTAAAAATAAAGTTAAGCTATTATCACTAGATATGAAAGATCAGTCCAGAATAAAGTTCTTTGGAACTAACAGAACTAGAGAATATGAGATAAGAAATAGGAAAATAAATTTCTTAGGTTGCAGTTTGTTTAAAATGCTTTTTTCCCTCAGGTATTTAAACTTGAGACCTCACATTCTCTAAAATAAATAGCATAAAGTAAACATTACTTAATTCAAACTGTATATTAATTTCAGCCAGTCAACTACTGTTTTCTACTTCAGCTTTCATTTATTCAGGTTGAAGGCAGCTTCTACATAATATGGTTAAAGGTTTTATAATGAAGTACAGCTGCTGAAAACAACCAAAACCGCCAAAACTTTTGATAAAGAATAATATTTAAAACATTTCAGATACATTTAAACCTTATATATGTTAGACTAAGCAATGCACCATTCTCTTAATAACAATCGTCATGGAATATAAATGAAGTAAAGGCACCAGAGGTATAAACTTTTTCATGAACTTGTACCTTGACATGACATTCGGTTCTTTTGTAGATAATATCCAACGGTACACATACAAGTCCTTGTAGTCTCAGATGTTGGTAAACAAAGCTGAGAACATCCACCATTGTTTAGTTGACAGGAATTGCTGCCTGCATTAAATGAAAACAAAATAAATTAAAAAAATAAATTTTTTAAAGTTTAATTTCTCACCAATAATCTCAACAAATATCTACACTACTAAGTTCTAAATATAGCTGTGTCACCTTAGTATTACATTATTCTCTCACATAATTTGAAGTAGTAAATTATGGTTGTATTCTGCCTTTCCAAAAAAATAGGCAGAGATACATGAGAAGATTAATAGTTACAGAATAGCAAAAGGAAATTGATTTGTCATGAATACTGTCATAGATCTTTGTAATACCCTACGATTACTGAGACCAGAAAATTTTTCTTTTTTGACTTTTAAATTTTACCTCAATTTTACCATTAGTTCCTCTGCAACAATATTTTATTCCAGTGTGTCACATAAATAACTGTTAAATTATATTACTAAGATTATGTCATTAAAAGAAAGGAAGTATATATGTATTTAAGTAATTTTTAAAAGCATGGAAATAAATTTTCTCATTCAGTGGAACCTAATTCTCGCAAAATATATTAAAGGCATATCTATAAGAGTACTCTAATTAATTGGTATATTAATTCTTATTTCTGTATAGTAGAAATGACAAACATTAGTCAGGTAATCACAGGTATGCATTCTATAAAGATGTTCCATTGAATTTACTAGGCCCAATTTGCTAATTAAAGGTGGTAGTATGAAGATAAGTAATTTACAATCTTACCTCACAAGTTCATTAAATATCCCTCTTTTACAACATTTTTTATTATTCTAGTGCAAGCAGTGGCATTTACTGGATATTCAAGCTCTGATATGAAGTGTAATAAATCCAATGAGAATTATAAAGCATGATGAAAGCTATATATCAATAGTGCTCTATGGAAATTTCAAAATACCAATCCAGCTCATTACTTCTCTTCTCCTGAATTCAAGATAGTCTGATGGGATTTAATTGTTCAATCGAACATGTCACTAGCTCTATCATTCCTGAAGTATGAAATACTCTCAACTTGGGAGATTTCTTATCAGGAGATCTACAGCATTCTTTGTTCATTTCCTACAGCTGTCAGTTTAGTCAGTGCTGAACTCTATCTTATGTAGGGTCACTTAATGGCCCTGAGTTTTTATTTTTTTTATTTTTATTTTTATTTTTTTGAGGCAGAGCCTCAAGCTGTCACCCTGGATAGAGTGCTGTGGCATCACAGCTCACAGCAACCTCTAATTCCTGGGCTCAAGCGAGTCTCTTGCCTCTGCCTCCCAAGTAGCTGGGACTACAGGTGCCC
>CAUYON010119284.1:0-148601 GCA_963573935.1 Arctocebus calabarensis
CGCCTGTAGTCCCAGCTACTAGGGAGGCTGAGGCAAGAGAATCGCTTAAGCCCAAGAGCTGGAGGTTGCTGTGAGCAGTGTGACGCCACGGCACTCTACCCAGGGCAATAAAGTGAGACTCTGTCTCTACAAAAAAATAAAAATAAAAAAAAAAAATAGAATGCAGTGTCTATACTGATATTGAACATACTCTTACCTAGGCCTTACCTCTTACATTTCTCCAGGTAACGAGGGAGCTTTCCAGTCTTCCCTTCAATGACTGCCTATGCTCTCTTGTTGGCTAAGATGCAACCCATCACTCCCTTTATTTTGGTATGACCGAAAGCAAAGCTTACAAAGGGGGGGCCAGTGGTAGTGGCCCTATTTAGGAAATATAGTAATGGAAGTATGGATTTTTAGTTGTCTGAGAGTTTGGATTGTTTTATTTGCCAGAGAGATGACACCGATAGGACTACATGCAAGATGAGACTCTCATGACTAAGACATGTGATAGAGGAGTAGAGAGCAGGTCAGACCTGTGGGATGGGTTTATGAGCTAAGGCATTTATGGACAAATTAAACTTTAGCCCTGAGCAAGCAAAGTCCTAAGCCAGTTATTACTGCTCTGGCACTTCTAATGGGCCCTGTGCAACCCTTATAAATTATTCAGCTGCTTTATTAATAAAAAGCCAAGCAACTTGCCTGGTCCTGGTGATACTTAAGAGTATGATTTTAGAGGGACAGAATATTTGCTGACCACCCAGGAACCCCCCTTTCTAATTGGAGATGAAAGGGTTAAACAAAACTGGTGCAGAGATGTTAACACTATCTGCTAACAAAGGGCTTTCCTCTGCAGATACCACTGCTGAGGTTTCCTGAACTGTTGCATCTGATGTACCTTTCACAGAGTGGCGTTGATTATGGTGATCACATGTCCCAGAATCATTTGATTCTGTTCTATTTTGATGTAATTTCATATTTATAGAAAGTTATAAGAATATAGGTACAAAGATCTTCCATTTGCCCTTTACTGAATTGACAGCGTATTTCCCCATTTGCCATCTGTGTATTGGTATTTACTTTTTTTTTAAGACAGAGTCTCTCACTTTGTCACCTGGGCTAGAGGCAGTGGTGTCATCCTTCATAGCTCACTGCAACCTAAAACTCCTGGACCCAGGCAATCCTCCTGCCTCAACCTCTGGAGGAGTTGGGACTACAGCCATGTCTTACTATGCCCAGCTAATTTTTCTGTTTTTAGTAGAGATGGGAGTCTCTCAGTTACTCAGGTTGGTCTCAAATTTATGACCTCAAGCAATTCTCCCTCCTTGTCCTCTCAGAGTGCCAGAATTAAAGGTGTGAGCCACCACACCCAGCCTCTGGGTATTTTATAATAGAATTTGAATATTTTGGCCAAATGGTCTCTCATACTAATAAAAAAAATTCAAGTAGTCCCCAAACTTGTTCTGTGACGATAGTGGTGATATTGCTCCAGTTTGGAAGATGACCATGGCAATTGTATATCCTGGCTTTTTTAGGAAAATTCCTGCTTTTAAGTCCTCTGTTCAAATTTCAGGCCATTGTGAGGCCAGTGGGTCTTTTTGGTTCAAAAACCAACTTTCTGGCAGCTTGGGTCATCTGTCAGGCCCAGATACTTCCAGAATGAGAAAACCTAGAAGCAGCAATTAATTAAGTAATATAGTTTATAGTCTTGTCTGGAAGCTGCTGGGAATTTGCACATCCAGAATATCTACATGTTTGCTGTCTTGAGTTTTTCAAGCTGCCCCTAGATATAAGGGCTTTATAATCTTCGTTCACATTTCAGGAAATAATGGGGTAGAAGAATGGCAAAATGATTCATTCATATACACTTCAGAGCATATTTGTATTCTATTATTTAATGACATTGTAAGAATATCTATGATTTCCTGATAAAGTATAAATACTGGCTGAATTTCAACCTGCCGAAAGCAGAGGACACCACAAATAGAAGACGGATCTCAAGGCCAATGCTTCCCAGCATTTCAGCTAAAGAAGTATGAATGACAATTAATACCCAAGGACCCTCCTCAGTTTACACTGAAACGAATAACATGTTGGGGTGTGTACTTGTCCTCACTGATTGTCTCTTTTAGCCTTACTCAGCTCTATTTTCTTATTCTTCAGTTAATGGTCTCGAATTTATAATAGCAAGCATTGAACCAAAGAGGACCCCACCATTCTTAGTATTTGTGCTGCTTCTTTGAGGGGGAAACAGAGTCTTGCCCTATCGACCCCAGATAGAGTGCTCTGGCCTCTGCCTAGCTCACAGCAACCTCAAGCTCAAATTCCTAGGTTCAAGCTATCCTCCTACCTCAGCCTCCTGAGTAGCTGAGACTATAGGCACATGCCACCAGGCCTGACTAATTTTTCTGTTTCTAGAAAAGATGGGGTCTTGCTTTGCTCAGGCTAGTCTCAAACTCCTGACCTCAAGCAATTCTCCCACCTTAACCTCCCACAGTGCTAGGATTACAGGTGTGAGCCAGTACATACCTGTAATCAGACCTGGCCACATTGGTACTTTTTTTTGCCCCCATGCTTTCTGTGATCCTATAGAGGCAAGGAGATTGTTACTTTTCAATTAAGTAGGCAATAATATAGTAAGATTAACATAAGAAATCCTAAATTGTAGGGGAGAAGAAAAATAGGAGAAGATGAGTTGGAAATAATTTCAAAAGAAAGTTGGGAATAAAGTTTACTGAATAAGAGATTGAAAGACCTTGTTTCTCATCCAAATTCTCATCCAGCTTAAAACAAAGATCGCATAGGTGTCTGTCTTCACTTCTTTGAGTCTCATTGTGCTTTTATAGGCCTTACCCCATTCCCAGTCCCCCATCATTAACTCCAAATTGTAGTGCTAGCTTTATGGCCTTAGATTATATTAAATGGCAGCTGGCATTCTCTCAAGGCCTAAAATGCCATGACCTTATGAACTCTTCTCCTTATGCTCTTATATTTTGAGAAATGAAATCAAGTCAGCTGATAAGTAAATTGAGTGTTTACATTTTTGCCCCGCCATAAATGTTATCTATATGACTAAAGCAGAAGACAGGTTGTGTCTTCCCTTAGTTCATCAGATAAACACTCTAATTGGATGACAGAGCTCAGTTTTAAAGTATCCTGAGCTCAAAGGTGAGCTAGCCAAGGACTAATGCTAATGCCATTGATCCAGTTCTCATAAGAGCAATTAAGGTCCTAATGAGATGAGGGCATTGGCCTTTTGGGATAGCACCAGGGAGAAAGTGGACAAGCTATGTTGAATGGTCTTGTCAGTTTTGGAGGGGGGGGGGCAACTGCTTATTTGGGGTCCACTTTTTGTTCAGATGCTTCCCAGATGTGTGTGCACGATTTAGGCCCCTATGTAGTCCCAACCCTCTTCTGTTCCCAGTTTTCTTTGTGTTGGGATTATAGTTTCATCTTACTAACCATTTGCTTTATCTGGGATTTGTCTTGTCAGGTGCCCATTTTTAAAGTTAGAGATTTAAACTAATAAGCTGTGAAATACATAAGTCTAAAATACTTTAGAACGCTAGTTCGCCCACTTCACACATGTGGTATATTAAGGGTTCACCTTTAGCAGCAGCCCAATTACTAATCACCAATACTGCTTATGTGCACTGTGGGATTGTTAACAGTTGCTATGAGAACCTTCACTTTTGCATTCCCTGACTCATTTTACATGAACAATGCAAATGTGAAGAGGTTTGAAGGGACAGATGAGAAGACAGGGAGCTGGCAAATAAATGAAACCCTGTTCTCTCTAAGTCACTTTGAATGAATGGTCAGTTCTCAGTGCTCATTCAGTTCTTCCACCTTTTATTCTTGTGCATGTTTGTTTTCCCTAAGTCCCTTACGAAGAAAGTAAAATAGTTTGACCTGTATTTGCAACAAACTTAAAAGCAGTTCAAGTTCAGTACTTAGCAGGAAGATTCACTTTAATGAGCCAAGTTTAGAAGAGCTGGATTTTAATCTCTTAATGTTTGGAAGGAGATGGATGAGATGTGCATGCACACTGAGAAAGTAAGTTTACAGCTATAACTATTAAATTCAAAACTGAATCACTCTCTCAGCATCATTTAAGAACCAGAAAACTTCACAGGGTTCCTTTGTGTTGTTGCTTTGGTTTTTGGAAGGAGAAAAGCATCTAATCTACAATGTGTACCTGTGTGTGGAGTCTTGAATTTTAAAAATACTCTTTACTTAGTAGCTCAGAAGTCACCTTTATTTGGTTGAAACTTCATCTCAGAACAAAATTTCTATTAAACCAAGCTTCTCTTCCTCCTTCCAAGCTTGCTCCCAGCTCAATATTTGGCCCTAGCACAGAGTTAATTATGGGTTAGCTCCTCTAAAGAAGGAAAAGGTGCTTCCCTCAACCCTTGTCAGTGTTAATTTGTCAGCCGGCTGTGTTCAGTGCCCTAACACTTTTTGTCTTTTCCTTATTTGATGGGCAAGGTTTTATGCTGAATAGAAGATAAGGAATGCTTATACTCCTCCTCCACCTCCTCTTTTCACTGTACTTGAATGAAATGTGAAGTGTTGGGTCAGAACTTCTTGGTTTGCACTTTGGAGCAGAATCTGTAGGGGCTGTGTCACCAGGACCCTGATGAGCTTTAGGATCGTGCTTCCCAAACTTGCTTAATGAGTCTCCAGAAGGGCCAAAAGATTTTGCATGTCTAACAAGTTTCCAGGTGATGTCAGTGCTGGTGATTTGCAGACCCTTCTTTTGAATAGAAAGGGTCTAGACTTCCCCCCTCTTTTTTCCCCTAGGTTTGGGAATTGTAAAATATTCATTGCACGTACAAAACCTTAGTGTCTAAGAAAACAAGTTTTAAAACTAATCCCCATCTAGTCTGAGTTTAGGATCTTTTACTTGCTAAATATTTGAAATTCTTAATTTTTGTTTATAAAACTGAAGATGAAATAATGTCATTGTGATCAAGAAATCATCCCTGTGAGTTGCCTCTCATCCAATGACATAATATTTATATGAAAAAATTTTTTTTAAAATAGGCCAGGCAGAGTGGCTCACGCTTGTAATCCTAGTACTTTGGGAAGCTGAGGCAGGTGGATTAAATGAGCTCACAAGTTTCAGATCAGCCCAAGCAAGAGCGAGACCCCGTCTCTACTAATAATAGAAAAACTGAGGCAAGAGGATCACTTGAGCTAAGAGTTGTAGGCTGTTGTGAGCTATGATGACTCCACAGCACTCTACCCAGGGCGACAGCTTGAGACTCTGTCTTAAAAAAAAAAAAAATGCATATTTATATGATACAGGCAAAAGCCTAGGTAGCCATTTTGAGCCAAAACTTAATGCATGATTTGAGGATGCATGATCCTGTCTGCATAAATACCATTATCTGGGAAGGCCTCTTTCTGCCTTATGACATTTTAAGGCATACCCTTGAACTAGCACTTTATGTGGCTTTCCTTTTCATCCATGAAAACAAAACTGTGGTCCTACTATTATTCCCTTTCTCTTGCCCAGGTTAGCTCTTGCTTGATCAAAGTGCTGGGCCTTTAGTGACGGATACTAGGCAGTTCTGTGACTATGGCTACATCTTACAGATCTGTGATGGCTGTTTCCTGCCTTGCTGCCTATAGTGGCATCCTCTTTGTGGTAGGATAGAGTGGGGCAGTTAGCCTCCCACCCGGGAGGGTATTCAGGCAATGTTTTCAGTAGCAGTGGTAGTTGCTAATCAAACCTTAGATGTATATAAGATTACAGGCTCTTTATTTCTATTTATTTATTTGAGACAGAGTCTCACTCTGGGTAGACTGCTGTGGCATCATCATAGTTCACAGCAACCTCAAATTCTTGGGCTTGACTAGTCCTCTGGCCTCAACTTCCCAAGTGGCTGGGACTACAAATGTGCTCCACTACTATTTAAACAAGTGTGCTCCACCTGGCTGAATTTTTCTATTTTTAGTAGAGACAAGGTCTCGCTCTTGTTCAGGCTGGTCTCGAACTTCTGAGCTCAAGCAGTCCATCTGCTTCGACCTCCCTGAGTACTAGTATTACAGGGGTGGGCCATGATGCCCAGCCTAGACTCTTTGAAAGATGCCTAATCTCACATCCATTAGTATGGCTACTCCAAGTATTGGCAAGGATGTGGAGAAATTGGAACCCCTATGCACTGTTGGGGTTGTAAAATGGTGTAGCTTCTATGGAAAAATGGAGTGAAGGTTCCTCAAAAATTTTTAAATATAAATAACATATGATCCAGCAATTCCATAAATGCTAATAGGTATATATCCAAAAGAAATGAAATCAGAATTTCAAAAGAGATATCTGCAATCCCATGTTCATTTCAGCAATATCCACAATACCCAACATATAAAACAACAAAAATGGTCATACAGGAATGAATGGGGAGAGAGAATATGGTATATGAGATCTGACAGTTAAGTTCTCAAGCTTATCCTAGAAAAAATGCTATGGATCTCATTGCTGAGTATCACTACTGTTGCTTTCAAAGTACTCCCCTTAGGAAGCTGTACACCAATGCCAGAACCTATTCCTCCCTTCAGAACAATTTTGGAACTCTTTTTTCTGGAATGGCCATCAGAGCTGTTATCATATTATCCTTGATATCCTGAATATCATCAAAGTGTCTTCCTTTCAATATTTCCTTTATCTTTGGACAAAGAAAAAAGTCCTTGGGGGCCAGATCAGGTGAGTAGGGAGAGTGTTCCAATACAGTTATTTGTTTACTGTCTAAAAACTCTCTCACAGACAGTGCCCTGTGAACTCTTAGCTTTTGTTCATCACTGAGCTCCTTCAGGACCATTTTTGCACACACCTTTCCCAAGACAAGATTTTCAGTTAAGTTTTTCATATGACTCTTTATCAATGTGTACCCGTCAGCTACAATTATCACAGTCAGCCAAAGATTTTGATGCACAATTTGATTAATTTCTACAATCTTTTTATCTGTTCCGCTTGCCTGTTACTGGCTGCCCTGACCTCTCTTTATCATACTGCTTTCTCTCCCCTCAGAAAATTGTCTACTCCTTTACACTCTGCCAGTTTCTCCATGGCATTATCTCCATAAACTTGGACTAACATGTCTCTGATTTCACTTCCTCTCTTGCCAAGTTTAATAAGAAATTTAATGTTTGTTCATTGCTCTAATTCAAGAACAGACAGTCTCACAATAGCACAAGGAAACATGCAACTTCAATAATGAATACCTCTCAGTAAGACACCACCACCACACATCAACACAAATACAGCAAGAAGACACTGATCTATCAAGCTTATGAAACCTACTGAGCTGCTTGTACAGCACTGCCAATGTAAGCGCACAATGGCCAGTTCACAAACTTAATTGTCAGACCTCATATACCTGCAATGGACTGTTTTTTAGCCTAAGGACAAAAAGGAGGAGCTCTTAGCATATGTGATAACATGGATGAACTTGCAGGTCATTGTGCAAAGTGATATAAGATTAGCCAGTCAAGGAAAGACAAATGCTGCATGATTCCAATTATTTGAGGTCACTAAAATAGTCAAATTCATAGAAACAAAGAGTAGAATAAATGGTGTTTGCCAGGCACTGGGAGGCGAGAAAAATAGGGTATTGCTGTTCAGTGGCTCTTAAAGTTTCAGTATTGCAAGATTAATAAATTCTAGAGGTCTGTTGTACAATATTGTACCTATTGTTAATAACACTATTTTGTATGTATAAAATGTTTTTAAAGGGTAGATCTTATGTCAGCTGTTCTTATCACATTAAAAGGGGGAAGCACAGAGAAATTTGCTTCTGTAAAGATGTTCCTACTAGGGAGTAAAGCTAATTTCTTTGAGATAGAATGTTATGATCAAAAGCAGGGGTTGGAAATATGAGGCCAAATTGATCAAAGAATGTGCCTGCCATCAGGGGACCTTTCATAAATCTTGGTCCCTGGCCCTCTGTTAGTAGTAAGTATGGGAACCTCAGAACATGGCTCAAGTGTTGTCTCACTTCACTGAAAAACCAAAAACAAAGCAAAACAATAACAATAAAAAACTCTATTAATACTTTCTCTAGCTAAGAATCCTTTATTTCTTTTCCTGGCCCTCTTTGGGCCTGCATGTTGGAAAATGAACACTTGCCACATCAAAGGAGCTAGCTCCCACTCATCTTTCACTTCATTTAAACACCCCTATTTCCTGGAGAACTTTGCTGGCTTATAGAGTAGAACAAGCCCTTCTCTCTCAATTTCTGTAGTTCCCCTACCTTATATTTCTTAGTTAGTAAAGACCTTCTCCATAGCCTCTGCTTCCTGAGGTCTTTGTTGTTGCTCATCTCTGTTGTACTCCCTATGCCTAACAGTCCCTATCACAGAGTAGGCACTCAGTAAATGTGTATTGAATAAGTAGACATTTCATATACTTTCAAAGCCATGCATTCTTGAGTAGAAAATAGAGAACAAGAAAGTTATGTATATTCTTACATACAGCTTCATTCCTTAGCCGTTTTTTGATCTTGATTTCCTTTGGATATCATTTTCAAGATACTCATGGATTCTTGTTCTGTAGTCATATGCGTGGCACCAACAGCCATTTCTAAGAGTCTCTTGAGAGCATACTCTACCTCCAGGAATGAAAGCCATACATAAATAGAGATCATCTCTGATTTCCAAACTTCCCTGAGAAACTATCAGCTCTAGGCTAAAAATTAGGAACTCTTAGTTTGCAGTTTGCTTGTATTTTTTTCAGACCTCTAGAGCTAGCAGCCTCCAGAGATTCCTTAACAGATCCATTAGCCACTGAGTAAAACAGCTATGTGAGATTTTTATGGCTGTTAGCTTTAGCTTTCTGTTCTAGTAACTCATTTTTGACATGACAGTTTACAACAATCTAGATATTTTCTGAAGTTGCTTATCAAAATTGAATGTGTCATTTACCCAATATTTTGAGGCTAGTAATTAAACTAGAACATTTTTACATAATGTAGATGCCTGTAAAACATCTTTTTTTAATCACTGCATTCTCAACCCTTTTTTCCTAGTACAAATGACTGTAGCACAAGAAACATGATTAGAAGAGAAGGAAACATCAGGGAGGAGGCATCTGACTCCTTACCCGCCAGCCCTTGAAGTCAGCTAAGGGACTCACCTTAGAGGCCCACGTAGGATTGCTCTTACCTTCCTGAAATTCTCCTCCCTCCTGTTTCATCACACACACATACATACTTCTTATTTCTTCGTCATCTTCAAATCCTTTTTAGTTTCAATTTGTGTGTGTGGACTGAACCAGTTAGTCTTCAAGTTCACAGCTTTTACATGGATTACTCATGTAATCTCCCTTAACACTCAATCTGTCCCTCATTTAGTTTATTGTCATGATTCTAACAGGGGCAGTAAAAGAAAGGTCAGGTAAAAAAGGAAAAGTGCTTTTGATAAAGTGAAATTTTTTTTCCTCCTAACATCAGCAAATCTTTGCTTAGATTTGAAGGTATTGGAAAACAAGTCTGATTAATTTTCATATATTCAGCGACTGCTTATTCAATTAAGCAGTTATCACTTCCTTCTCTGGTTTCTCCTGCTGCTACCCTTATCTTAGCCTTTTTGCTATTCTTCCTCCATTTTGGAGAAGGAGAGGGGGAAGGAACTAAAATTTAAGCAGCAAAGGTAGACACTTATATTTTATTTGTATCAGCCAATTATTATAAAGCAGTCTTTAGGTTTGGAACAGACAAACTTTAGGTTTTGGAAATAGATTTGGCTTTTAAAAAAAAAATTCTATTTTACAAGCTCCACCTAGGATTGTGGGCAAAGACGGTCTGGCTGATTGACGCAGACTAGAAAGTAGATGGAACAGCAAGCTGAGTGTCTCTCAATGAAATGAGTCTTAGAGAACTTACTTTCTTTCTTTTCCCTATACATTAGTATTTGTTGAATGTACACTGGTGTTCTCGGAACACAGTAGGGAACAAGACAAAAACCCGCCTTCATTAAACTAACAGTAGGGTTTCGTATGGAGGTGCTGTGCTAAAGATCTTCTTATCTGTGAAAATATATATCTTTTCTCCCCCCAAAATGCAGAATGTAAACCTCATGACTGCCCAAAGAGCCTTTGTTTTTATTACCTATTTGGGTAAGGACAATTCCTTCCCATTTCTGCTTGAATTCTGCTTTTCCATGACTAAACAGTGGCTCTGATGGTCTCTTGAAGCAGGCTTGAAAGAGTCTCTGGGGGGCTGTCTTCTCCTTTTGTGTCTTATGTCTTCAGCTTTGTGCACTGTAGCCATCTTTCTCTTCCCCTGGAAGCTCACCTTCCATGTGGAGCTTCAAGAGCTTTGTGTTGGCAGAAGTTAGATTCTGGACAGCAATATTTCTTACAAATTAATTGCCAAAGTAATTATATTGTAAAGTAGTATGCATGATTGATATTTAATATATCCCTCTCCAGGGAGCTGGAGAGCATCCTTGATTTTGAGAGATGAGCCTATTGCCTGTTTAGGAGCAGAGCTTTATATGAAAAGCCAAATTGATGGCCTGAACCTAAGGGCAACAAGTAGGTGATAGGAGGTAAATAAAACACAACCACCATAATCATAAATGGTGTCTCTCCAAGAAGTCTCTGCCCTGTTACACCTCAAGAAATTGCGAGACTAGAGGAGATACAGGCTGCAGGTTCTCTTGTTCAGACTCATGTCTTGTCCAGAATGAGTATCCCAAGTGTCTGCAGTGGGATCCTGCTAACGAAAAATCTCTTCCCTGCCTTCTCCCTGGCACTGGTATGAAGGACACTGGCTCAAGAGCAGTATCTGGCAGCTCTGTTAAGTCTCTTCTCTCCTTTCTCATTGAGCAGGGCACATGCAGCCTGTCCGTGTGGGCGATGTTCACATAAGGAAAATGCCTTATATATTTTGGATCCATGAGCTTGTATAATGTGCCTATTTAACACCCTCCTAAAAGGGTGCTTGCTTCAGCACATGAGCAAGTAACGAAGCCCACTAAATCCTGCCTCCTCTGAGCACAGTGGGCTGTTTAAGATGTTTCTGCTACTGTGTATTTATGGGCAGAGGCTGGAGTTATGGCATTTATCTGTGTTGGTTAGAGCACTGATATATATCTGCCTGTATCTCCCATGGAGAGCTGCACCTTATCTTGAGAGAGAGCAAGATGAGAGCATTCCCATAACTCATCCTGCCAGGCACTGGCACTACCAGTGTGGGAAGCCACTTCACCATCCCAGCCAGTGGTGTTGGGGGTAGTGGCCCATGGTCATGCCTGTGAGGAAGATTTTGGTGGTAAAATTATCTAGGATTTAAAATAGGAGAGAGAAAAGTGTTGCTTCTAATGAACTCTCCTTTGGGTGTCATATTTTGTTTGACCTGCTTCCTGGTACACTTAGCCCAGCTCCCTTTCTCAGGCATATTGTTAGGAATCTGTGGTGTTCATAGAGTCAGTTTATTTCATTTTCTTGCTCAGACAGGACTCAAAACACATCTGCTGCCACTTCTTTACCTTCAAAATAAGACATTCATGGCCCTGCATGCCCCAAACCCTGTTCATCTTTCTAGCTTTGCTAATTGTACCCCTTACCAAGCCCTCTTCCTGCACACAGGCACTTACAGGGTCATGACGGCCTTAACCACATTTTGCTCTTTCCACTTAGAATGCCCATTCCCTTTCCTCCTTCTATAATCACTCCTCTACCCTCAGAACTTGGTGTAGGAATATGTTCCCAAAGAATCCTTGGCTTAGCATACATTTCTGTAACTTCCACTGGCCTGTGTTCCTAGTTAATCTCTATATGCACAATCCTGACACCTAGCAAGTATCACATCTGTGTATGTAAAATGAACAAAGATTCTATGTAGCAGTCCCCTGCCAGGTCTCTCCGCCCATCTCCTTCCTCCATGACCCTGCATGTACCTTGAAATCTAAAGCCCAAGTATCCTACTTGCTCCTTTTGCGCCCCCCTTTTTATAATAGAACCGTAGAGGATACATCTGGATACCTTATCCATAGGAGCAGGTTCATGCTGGAAAGATGGTATGCTTATTAAATCAGATTAAATATTCAAGGCAGTGGACGCTTGTAGGTGTGATTACAGATTGTCACAGGAAGTCCAGGTGAGAAATAGGTGACAGATCTATGATGGTCAGTAGAGACTCCTTGGAGGACCTAGAGCTTCAGCAGAGCCCTGCCAGTGACTATTATTGGCCTATTGCTGAATTCCAAGAAAAAACTGAGCAAACTACAGTTTAAGACAAATTATCACCTCATTATCCCAGCCATGGACACTATGGTTTGAGTAGTTTGATGATACATAGGTGTATATCTGCACATGTGTGTGATTTTTTTCTCAGTTCCCTGATATTATCTCTCTTGCTTTTACTGCCTAACACTTAAAACCTTCTGTCACACTGTACAATTTATTTATTATCTTTTTTTTCCTCTTGAGAATGTAAGGTCCATGGAGGCAGGGAGTCTTGTCTGTTTCATTCCCAGCCATATTCTCAACACCTAGAATACTGCCTATTTCAGAATGAGTATTTACTCAGTAGTGACCATTTTCCTAAACACAGTAATCCTGAGAGGCCATCTGGAAACCTAATATTTACCAGTCTGCTATTCAGTGTTCTGTGGCCTGTGGAATAGCAAATTATTAATTTGCACAATCCTATAGTTCTGTCCCCCACTCTGCAAGAAGATAAATCCAAGTACAATTTTTCTTGAAAAATTTCTTGCCATGTTGTCTCTGCTGCTTCTGAACCATGGGAATAGGAAAATGATAGTTAGAACCATGTTGGCATCACTTGGACACCAGCAAAGCAGCCCAGTAGGTAATTCACTAACTAGTTTCCTCTTCTGCATAGGTTCTTAGCATCCTGATGAAATCTGACCGTGTAGGCAATAGTAGCCAGTTAGATGGCCATATCATTTTGAGGGTACCCTTGAGGAACTGAAACTTGTTCCCTCATCTTTCCTTGGTACCAAAACTTCCATCTTGTAGTTTCAAAAGGAAACAAAAAATATGACTTCCTAACCTTTTGTTTCTGACCATATGTTTCTTGGAAAGCTGTTATTTCTATTTCACTAGTTATATACCCTTTAAACGAGATTTAGGCTTGTCCTTGCCACCCTCAGCTATATAGTGGAGGTTCTGAGTTTTCCAGAGCAGGATTTCTTAGCATTGTTAGACTAAGAATTATGGCTGCTGTTAATTGGGCTATGATCACGAGTACCTGGCTATCAAATCTCACTGGTTCTCACCACCAGTAATTTAGGATTAAGGTCTTGTGAGTTACTTTAGGCACTTGATTTTTACCAATACTATTACATTTATAGTAAATTATCTGATTTAATTCATACAATAACTAACCTTATTTTCATTTTCACTTTTATCTCTATCTTACTGGTAAGGAACCTGAGCCCCTGGTCTGTGTACATGTCCCCCCTGGGATTTTTCAGGGCATGAGCTGCATAGCTAAGCATGTTGGCCCTGAGATACATGGAAGTAAGACTAACTCTGAACCACTTTACTCTATCTTTGCATATGAGGCTTGGCAGGAATGTTTCTAACAGAGTACTGTAAGGCTAAGGTTCAGGTTCCCCAAAGAGGATCAGGCTTCTATGTGGAGGTATGTGAAGCCCCTGGATAAATATGACACATAAGAGGCTGACAAATTTACCTTATTTTCATCCAGACTTATGTGCCCCATCTTTATGGAAATGTGCCCACTTCATTTTGAAAAAAGCAAGTGTGGTTCTCCCAGCATCATCAGTTGCCTGTTCTACCTTTCCTTAGGCCACTGTATAATATGGGGTGAGGGAAGAGTAAACTCTATTGGAAAAGATGTTAGAAGCATTCAGTACAATTACTAGAATAGAAACAGTCACTGCTCTGTTTTCTGAATTCTCAATACACACAGGAAAATATGACCTGATGAGAGTTGCGGGTGCAGGGATAAAAGAGAGCATGCACCATGTGGCATGTTCACTGATTGCTGTTCTTATTACAGTTCTAGGCAGTGTTAAATTAGCCAATTAATAAAAATGAATATTCCATTGGAAGCTACATTTGTGTGGGGCTTTTGTTGTTGTTAAATTGGCTAATTTAACACCACCCTAGAATGGTGGTGATGGTAATAGCAGCAGCCCACGGGTTCAGGAGAGGGTGGGGTGATTCCCTACAGCGCCTTCCCAGACACTGCTGCATGCTCTATGTCTTTACTCTGTGAGGAAATGGGATTAATAAATACATACAGACAGCAAGATGTGTGGACGTGTAGTCTACATTGCAATCACTTTTATATACACATTTCCATCTGTAAGTTTATTCATGCCTGAATACCATTCTACCAGTAGCTTTCTATTTCGTTCAAAGTACAAACTGAAGTTCTTACTATACTCTTAATGTGTTTACCCACCCTTTGTTTTTTTCTCTCTGACCTCATTTCCTGCTCCCCCATTTCACTGTCTCATTCCCATGTTGGGGCCCTCGCACTAGGCACTCTCTTCTCCTGGATATCCCTATTGCTCAGTCCTTCTACTTCTTCAGGTGTTTGGTCAAATGTTACTTTGTCAATCAAGTCTTCCCTAACCTTCCTCTTTAAAATTGTAGCACCACCTCCACACCCTCTCACCTTCCACACTTTGTTCTCCTTCATAGCACTGCACCACCTAACATAGTACCCATTTTACTGATTTACTTGTTTCCATCCACCAGGATGCTACACTGCAGAAGGCAAGGATTTTTGTCTGTTTTGTTCATTGCTGTCTGTCTGTCTGTCTATCATTCTTTCTTTTTTTATCTTCGTAGCATGTAGAACAATGCTCGGCAGATTCTAACTGGTAGCCATATTCTAGATATGGAAATCTAGAAAAGTGTGCTTTGAATATAGGTTTTCATTTCATTCTTAGTACTTGGCAAACATCAACCACAGAAGAATTCATTCATGTTCCCTCCCATTCCACTTCTTGTTCCCCTGTCCCCTCTCATCTGCTGTCTGTTCTCAGGTGGAAAAGAAAGTAGAAACAAATAACACTCCCCTGACTGCTACCTGTTTGTCCTCTAAAACTTACTGGGTGGCAAGACGAGGTCCAACAGCAACTCTGCTTCAGTCACTCCTTTCCCAGGTTCTCATTATAATATCTGAGCCAATATCATAACTGCTGGTACAGGCACCCTGTTTTTCTCTCCTCCCTCCCGTTCTCCCTCCCTTCCTTCTTACTTTCTTTCACAGAGTCTTACTATTACCCTTGGATAGAGTGCTGTGGTATCATAGCTCGCAGCAACCTCAAACTCCTGGGCTCAAGCTATCCTTGTGCCTCATCCTCCCCAGGACCTGGGACTACAGGTGCCCATCATGAAGACTGGATAGTTATTTTTTCTTCTATTTTTAGTAGAGACAGGGTCTTGCTCTTGCTCAGGCTACTCTCAAACTCCTGAGCTCAGGCAGTTCTCCCATCTCGGCCTCCCAAAGCACTAGGATTACAGGCGTAAGCCACTGCACCTGGCCTGACACCCTGTTTTTCTTAAGCTTCTAGAATAGGTTCTCATTATTGATTTTCTACCATATGGGGGCAGGAAGAGGCATAGGCAGTATTACCTAACACCGGCAATAAATGCATTGTGGTGGGACTGCCCATGTTAGCCTCATCCATCCTTCCTCATTAAATGCCGTAGCACAAGCCTCAGCCATTACAACAACCAAAATGACTCTCTCAGCCCCCCTACACACATACACATTTTCTAACATCATTTCTAGCAGTTGATCCTGCTCCTTCTTGAGAATCATTTTTCTGTAGTTGAAGAAAGAAAAGATTTTATTCCAGTCATCTGGAAAGGGGTAGGGTGCAGAATTTTTGCTGCAGAGCATTGAGGCCTCAGCTGGGGTTAAGTAAAGATGAATTAATAATAAAACGCAATCAGCCTAGTTATGTGACTTTTTCCATTCAGCTATCTTCTGCAGCCCCAGGCATGTTGGTAGCTGAGAAAATAGACATTAAATCTGCATTCACTATGATCCATTTGTGTTGATGTGTGAAGAAAAAGTGGACCAGGTTGCCATCTATATTCAGATCATCTCTACATTATATTTTAGGAGAGAGATTAGGACCAGACTCAGAGCCTTTAAGGGGTTTTATCAGATGCTGCAGTGTTATGGTGAAATTGGAATGAAAACTTAACTTCTGTAAGATTCGATACTATGCTACCAGCTGCTCAGGAACATCCTGGGATGAAGTTTAGGGAAATCCCCAGGGAAGTTAGATCTTGGGAAAAGAGTTTTTTAGTGCCAACCCCTTCCTTTCTGTCTGGACTTGGGAAGCATAGGAAGGTCTAAAAAAGTCAACTTTTCTTCTTAAAAAGAAAGACATTAATTAAATGCATCCCTCTTCAACCATGAAAACCCACTCACATACAGACCCACGTTTAGTTTTCCCACAGCCACAGCTTATTATCCAGATAGTTATTAAATTTGTAAATAGCATCTTTACAAAACTAAAACTATAATACTTGGTTAATTTAGGAAGATAAAGTTATAATACAGTACATGGGTATTTCTAAAATAATGGCAATTTTTTCTTATACACTAACTACAAATGGTATTTACTTGTATATTTTCTTCTTTACAAATAAAGCAACATGATAGTAAGATCTAGATTCATGCATCTTTGTTCTGAGCTACTTGAAAAACAAGCTGAAACTTGAGAATAGATGAAAACTTAGGATAATAGCAAAACAAATAAAATTAAATTCTTTGATTGAGTGTTTGCCACTGTAAAACACACGTGCAAAAGCACTCATTTTCAAGAAAGGAAGAAAAAAAGAAGAACCTAAAACCTAAACAACCAAAATTTAAATACTACTTTTGCCATCTGAAATTGTCTAATCAGCCTCATTTTCTTCTATTGCCATCATCAACTTCTGTTTGTTCTGATGATTCATTTTTAGTATCGTTATGGGCTTATGAAAGCAGAAAAATTGCCTGAGTTGGAACAAGATTTTCTACCATTTCCTATGTGTCCATTCCGAACCAAAATAAATCAATGCAAATGTCAGTGTCTATTCCCTCACCAGGCCTTTGAGACCAATCAGAAGAAAAGGTATATTTTAATAAGTTATGTGAAAATTGACAGGCAGGGCATCTTACTATTACCTTTGCAAGCTGTTCAGCCAGACTATTCTCACCACCTATCCTGTGCATTGCAATGATCTGATCCCATAAACATATTAACATCATATTGCATAACTCTTAAAAATTAGAAAGAAAGGCCAGGTGCAATGGCTCATGCCTATAATCCTTGCACTCGGAGAGGCCTAGGCTGGTGGATAGCTTCAGGTCACAGGTTTGAGACCAGCCTGAGCAAAAATCCAGACCCATCTCTACTAAAAATAGAAAAGCTGAGGCAAGAGGATCACTTGAGCCTGAGTTGGAGGTTGCTGTGAGCTATGGCACCACAGCACTGTAGCCAGGGCAACAACTTGAGACACTGTCTCCAAAAAAAAAAAAAATTTAGAAAGAAAGTTTAAAGTTAGGATAACTACATTGGTGCACATAATTTCTTTTCTTGCTGTTAAGAAACTCCTTTGCATAAAGGAGTATGATGTGTTGTCTCACTGCTTGCAGTTGGCTGTGCTGGAAGGAAGTTGGGGAAAGGGAATGAATATAGTCAAATAAATTAAGCCTTGAAACCCAAATAGTGCTGTGTAAGCAAGCTGACTACAAATCAAACAGAAGTGTTTGCTAAAGAATACATAATCCTAGTTGAGGCCGAACAAAACCAGGCTCTTTGTATATACGTGTCTATTTCTCTTGATAATTCAAGAAGTCTTTGCATTTCTACTCCCTTGGTCTCAGGCTTCTTTGGCAAAAAGTATTATCCATCTGTGAAGAAGTGAACTGAAGCATACATATATATCCCCCAAATAGAAAAGGGTATCCTTTATCAAATATAGACAAACCTGTTGCCAGTAGGCAGCTGGACATGCATGGGTTTTCTATCTTTAAGGATCCTCATGTTTCCCATGTTTAATTTTTAAAAAAATTTGAATTTTGTTTCTTACCACTTTTCTGGCTAGCATATATAAATCTGGAATGTTATATCATGGTATGGGGCACAGTGATCAAGTCCAGTCTGTTTATTCTTCTGCCCCACCCTGCAGGCAGCTCTGACAGCATTTCTGGAGCAAGGGTTGAAAACTGTCCAACCGTCTTATGTTGTAGATGCGGAAGCACAGTACAAAGAAACGGAACGGCATTGTCACAGTCATAACCTGTGGCAACAGCAGGGGCTTTGTCCCCTGGACTTTCAGCTCTACAACTTGCACTCAGGCATAACAGGTGCTTAACTTCACTTGCCTTTTTTGTACAGATAGCTCTCAACTCAGAACCAAAGCTACTTTACGCGTCAGTTCAGATGACACTGTAATCTCTTGGAGTCTGAAGAACATTTTGGAGTAGAACATATTTTCCTCCTTAGAATCTCAAATCAAATCAACAATTTCTTAGAGTTTATTCCGATGATTGCCTTCCATTTGATCTATTTTTCTCTAAGTTGCTAAACAGCCTTTGGCAAAAATCATTATGTTGAACAAGGAGATTGGACAGGTCTATTCTAAGATGTGTGAAACTACAAAGCCTGGACGAGGTGCGGTGCATTGTTCACATTGTATGGAGTGTACATGGTGGCTGAGAACTGATAGGTAGGACTAGAGTTGTAAGTAGTGGCATTTGGGTGGAACATTTCCCTCTTGTGGGAGACTTCTATGAATTGCAAGATGTGTAGCATCTTAGCTCCTCTTCCCAAATGCCATACATAGCATCCTTCTTCCATAAGAAACATTGAAGCCTCAATAAACTACCCTCACAATTTTACACACGCTTCCAAGAGAGTCATCAGAGCTCTTGGTTGATAGGAAGAGTGTTGGAAAGGCAGAAGGTAGAAACTGAGGGAACACTAAAAAATAGTTCTTCTGGCTTAGGAGTTTGGCACTCTTCTTTTCAGCAAGATTGGTGTTTACTGACATGACATGCAGAGGAAAAATTTCCCATACTTCCTTGATGCATCATGCACAAGTTAGTGGCAGGAGTGGGAGTAGTGGAAAAAAATGTGTTTGCCAAAATATTATGGAGAGAATCAGCAAGGAGTATAATTTCTGCTTTCATGTTACCATCACTTGGTGCCGTCCATGCTGTATCTTTCCAGGAGCATGAATAACTGCAGTTTGATTTACTTCCTTCCTGATTTCCCAGCTGTTGTCTGTTCTTCATGCTTCACAAACTTCAGCCAGAAACAGATCCTGGGATCTAAGAGATGCAGGCCCCTTCTTCCTACTCAGCACCCTATCTCTTTGCCTCATCCTTACTTTGACTTTGTTCTTTAAAATTAAAAGTATTCTCTAATTGCATTGTATAATACTTATTTATCCAAACTTATTTTTTCTTCTAGCACCCTGGTTTTATATTGGGATATGGTTACTTTGCATTTTCTGGGAAACAAAAAGTTTGTAAAAATATTTCCAAGAGGTATTTCTGGAATTTAGTGAGGTCATTAGCGCTCTCATCGCCATTGTTGCCATTTTTAAGCACTGGCTTAAACCATGGTTAAATATGCTAAAACTTACTGGGGAGATTATCCTCCATAAGTATAATTTATATAATAAGACACAATTTTCAGGGTGTTTACTCATGTATTTTTTTCCTTGGATGCTTATTACAATTCTGTGACATAGGAAGAGCTATTATAGCTATTTAACAAGTGAAAACATTAAGGCTCTATAAAGTTGTTAATTGGCCAAGGTCACACAGCTTAATTAAGGATGAAATTGACACTTCACCATTTCCTTTTTCTTCTTTTCAGAGTCTGAGGGAGGAGACCAATTTGATTTGTCCTTTTTAGATGTCAGAACAGTGTTTCTTTTTTTCATATTTTAAGCTTTTCAATTCCAATCTTGCATTGAGACATCTTTTTTATTCTTCTGCCAGTGAATTGTGACCTCCTGTCAATCAAATAGTTCTGTCCCCTTTTAACCATTCTACTCTTGGTTTTTAAAGTTGTGTCAGTAACACGGAGACCTGCAGTCCGTGTTGTCTGATATATGGATGTAATGCTAAAAAAAGCCTTTTCCATAGTAGTAGGAAGTCAAAGAATTTTGTAAAGTGGTGAAGAAGTATGAAATAGTCCACTTTTTACTCTCTTTAGCTGTCTTGGAATTTTTATTCAGAAGGTTTGATGATTAAGACATTGACAGAAGGAAGAAAAACACTGTGATAATGGTTCTCAGATCACAATTTTAATTAATACTAAATCTGACTGATAACATGAAATGCTATGTTCATATAGTAGTTAGACACACACAGAGTCTGAATAATTATTACTTTGTTTGATGTCTATGAAATTATAAGAATTTGGGGAGAGGGAAGTACATAGAATGTAGCTGTGTTTTGTGAAACCAGTTCCTTTTCTGGCTTAGAGGTGAGGATGTAGCAGACACACCTCTGTCATTACATGAGTTCACTACCTTGTCACTGCTCCTTTGGAGTTTTGACACTTTCAACAGAATAGAAACTTAATAAATAGTTGGTGAGCAGGCGGGTTCATGATCTGTTGAGTCCACTGAGTCCTGAGGAAGAGGAATATAGCAAAGTGCACGTTTCTCTAGTCAATCATTGTGAGTACCTAGAACCAGGGAAGGGTAGAGCTCCCCTAGCATGCTGAGGTTTTCTATACATGTCCAAGCAAAGTCAGCTATCATGTTTTAGGTCTCTGTCAGTACGAGTACAATAAAATGTGTTACATAGGCAAAAGTAAATGATTTAAGAGACAAGTTACTCAGTTTCTGGTCCTGGTTCCACTGCCTCATATGTAAAATGACAAAGTTGAACAAAGATGATCAGTGGTCTCTTAATTCCAGCTTTGGAGATTCTATGACATATCACTTTTTGAGGGATGCACTTTACTGTATTCATCTCAAAGTAAGTTTTAGAATCTCAAAAATAGGCTTAAATCCTCGATCTGCTCTTTATAATCCCTGTGATCTAGGACACTGGTTTTCAACCTTCCTAATGCCACAACCCTTTAATACAGTTCCCCATGTTGTGGTGACCCCCAACCATAAAATTATTTTCGTTGCTAGTTCATAACTAATTTTGCTACTGTTATGAATCATAATGTAAATATCTGATATGCAGGAGACCCCTCCCCCCACCAAAGGGGTTGCGACCCACAGGTTGAGAACTGCTGATCTAGGACAAGTTATTTAACCTATCTTCTTTGCCTTAGTTTTCTCAAATATGAGTAAGAGTTGTTCTAACTATTAAACAGCCTGATGCATGTTTCATTTTATTTTGTTTTGTTTTTTAGAGACAGAGTCTCACTCTGTCACCCAGATTGGAGTACAGTCATAGTTCACTGTAGCCTCTAACTCCTGGGCTCAAGCAGTCTGCCTGTCTCAGCCTTCTGAGTGCTAGAACTTCAGGTGCATGCCACCATACCCAGCTTATTTTATTTTAATTTTTTTAGAACGGGGGTCTTGCTGTGTTACCCAGGCCAGTCTGAAACTCCTGATCTTAAACAATCCTCTTGCTTCAGCCTCCCAAAGTGTTGGGATCATAGGTGTAAACTACCATGGCTGGCTAGTTCTATCTGTTTTGGACTTCGAAAATGGAATCATAACCTTATTGTATCCATATTTTGTCTGTGGGATTCATCCACATTAGTAGATATCGCAGTAGCTTCTCCTTTTTCATTGTACTTTTAAAAGACCACTTTGGCAGTTTGGAGACTAGGTTGGAGAGGGCTCAAACTAAGGTGAAGAAGTGTGTGGCTAAGAGGTCAGAAGAGGACCTTGCCATGGACCTCAGAAGAGGTGTGACAGCCTGAACTAGGCTGCAGAGTGGGAGTGAACAAGAAAGGGCAGCTCTCAGAACATGTAGGAGGATTTAATCTGTGGAACTCAATTGGTGGTTTGATATTAGAGGGTGAGGAAGAAAGAGATCAGTTTTCTGGTTTGTAAATCATGTAATGTTTGATGAGGTCAATTTTGACACCTTTGATGTTAGAAGCCTGTGGATGTTTGCAGGTCCAGATGAGTTCAATAGAAAGGTCAGAAATGGAGATTACAACTTTGAGAGTCAGCAGCTTATAGTGGAATTCGAAGCACTGAGAATGAATCTGATTGCCTAGAGCAGTGATTTTTCAACTGCTGTGTCACAGCACACTGGTGTGCCGTGAAAAATTTTAAAGATCATTAATTAAATTATTTTTGAAAGACGTTCAAAGCACAGTTAAGTATATTCTTTTTTTATTCTTTTTTTTTTTTATCAACATAATTTAAGTGTGCTGCAGAAGTTCAACTATAGGTTCAAGAGCTCCATGAGATAAAAAAGGTTGAAAAACACTGGCCTGCAGACTGGGTTTAGAGTGGAAAACGGCTAAGAACAGAACACTGTGAAGCTCTGAGGCTTTGAAAGTCAGAAGAGGATCTGACAACAGAGATTTAGAGACCGAAGAGGTAGGAAGGGCATCGGTAGAAAGAATTAACAAATAAATCAAGCCAAGGTCAGGGTAGTATGTCACAGAAGCCTTAGCTGTCAGTCCTTAGATTTGGGAAGAGGAGGCTTTGAAGCTACCTAAGGTGAGGGGGTCACTAACACCTCTCCCCAGCCACTCCCACTCACTGTTCCTGTTCCCTGACAATATTCTTTCAGTTTCTTTCCTGTATCTTTGTATTATGTCATTTCTATGCCTATCTTCCACAATAAACTGTGATTCTTAAAGGAGAGAGGCCACATTACTTCCCCCCATTACTTTTGAAAATCTAGCAGACAGGCCTTTTACGTAGTAAGTGGTCACAAACTGTCTACGTTGCCTGTGTTTCAAAGGCAGCCCTGAATTAGATGACCTTTCCTGACCTAACCACCTGAACCTCCTTTGTGGCTGTCTTGCTGAGGACGCTTAGGCAGGCCATGCTGTTTGGCAGGGGACAGGGATACACTGAAAATCCAGCTGTGCAGAGTCTTGGGGGCAGCAAGCAGTACTGCCTCTCTGGGAACACTATTGTCTTCCAGCAAGCTAGGTGGCTTCTTCAGTTACATAAGATATGCATGTTCTGGCAGGGAAGAGCTGCCTGAGTGAGTGTTTAGCAAAAATGATTTGTGTGGAGTTATTTTGAGACCCCAGGGGAGGGAATGGCAGCCAAAGCCTGCGATATTTTAAACCACATCAGTCTTCTACAAAGATTAATACGTTACAGCATCTCAGCTAAAATGTTGGCAAAAGGCAAATAAGAATGAGAGGGCCCCAACACATAAATGCCAGTCTTTTCAGTCCACACAAGGTTCGGGATCAAACCTGGCACCTCAAGATTCTCTCCTTTTCCTTCCTTGGTCCCGTCTGCCCTAAAGATCCTAAGTGGAATAGAGAATTGCCCTCTGTGGGCTTGGCCTGGCTCCCTCTGGAGCAGCATTTTGATTGCCCTCTCACTCACTACCTAGGGAGCAATTGGTTTCCTAGGAGATAGAGAAGTGAGCCCACTTTTTGTGGCAGCCCAAAATACTGACATTATTTAGATGATCGAGCTTCTTGAAGTTCCAAGTTGACTGAGAGAAAACTCCTTCCAGAGCATTCACCTTCCCTTCTGGCTCTAGCGTGAACAGCTGTCTGCTAAGGGTGGATGAATTACGGAATATAGGATTTTCCAGTTTAGTGACATTAGGGGAGACAGCCTCCATATGAAATACTTCTCTTGTTTTTGTTTTTCTCTTGGCTGTTAGGCTGTGAAATTTGCCTCGCTGCTCCCCCACCCTCTTGCTGACAGCTGTCCTCTTTGCCATTCAGGAGCTAGTATCTCCCTAGGATGGTTGGCTGAGATGGAAAAGGCTGTCTTCCTTTTTACCCTGGGTCCGCAGTTGTACAGCTGAAGACTTTCTTGTGCCAAAAGATCTAATTGCCTTCTGACCTGGAGGAATTCATATGGGCTGTAGGGCATCCAGGCATTTGATAGATTGCAGAGGAAGTGCCCAGAAAGAAAGAACCCTGTCAGTAACTAGCCACCTGATTTTGTTTTGTCTTATATTTTTAAAATATATACAATTACTTAAATGACAAATGTGTGGAAACAAAAATATATCCTTATATACAATAAGCAAAACCACAAAGCATAAAGCTTTCCCAGATTCCCCAAATATCTTTAACTTAGGTGCTTTTTCACAGACCTGTGTTATATACGCCAGCACTAGACATGGTAGGGAGACATGGAAGTGGGCACTTCAGGCAAAGCATTGCTGGTGTTTGTATGATGCACATGTTTGTGTGTGAGAGTGAGTGATTCTCTCCTCCACTTGCACCCCTGAGGATCCAGTAACCAAAGTTAAAAAGGTTTTAGCTCAGTTTCTCTGTGCTTGTGTTAATGGACAAGAACGACCTGATGGAGAGTAAGGCTAGGATATGGTGAAAAATGAGCAAAGAACAAAAGTGAATGAGCAGGGACAAACCAGCGTCTACAAAGGGGTGCAGGATGGTCAAAGGGGGTGGCAGACAGCCCGGTGCTTTGGAAGAGTTGTGAAGGGTGTGAGGCAGGTGGATCACTTACAGATAGGTGGCTCCCCTCCTTTCCCTGTGATGAGACTTAAGTGTGAGCTGTGCTGAATACGCTCATCAATTCCTGTCTCTGCTTTACTCCACTTCAGACACTCCCACCGTTTATGCCTGTTGGTAGTCCTGTCAGTACAGCCTCAACATCATTCTTCCCACCTCCTTCCCAAATATCAGTTTCTGATTTGGGTCATTATGACAGCTGCTATCTATACCATAAGCTCCTACACGTGAGCTCAGTCCTCAGTTTCTCCAGCTCCTCCTTCTCTTTCCTCCTCCTCCATCCGCCTCCCTTTACCCCCACCTTTCCCCACCCTCTTCCCTTGGGTGAGTGAGCACACACAAGTACACCAGGCACACCCCTTAGCTGTTACAGTCACTAGGACTCAGTCAGGGCATGTGCTTAGTCGAGAGCCATGTTCAAGACGTTTTCTCTCTCCCCTTCCCTACCTTTATTAGAAATTATGATTTCTAGCAAGTTTCCCTTCGTAGTTCTGGCCTTCAGTTATGCAAAGCATATCAGAGCACCTTTCCACTCTCTGGAAGACAGGCACAGCCTGACAGTTTAGGTTAGTATCTCAGGGTGCTGGTCATCAGGTGCCTGTTCAACTCAGCTTTGTGTCCAGCATCACAGTTCAAGTCCTGGTTCTTTGGTACCCTGTTTGTTGCCACACTGTGACAGGAACTAAAAAGCCTCAAGTAAGTGCACACCGTGCCTTCCCTGACCACCAGCCACAGCTATGGCTGGAGTAGTCATTTCTGCGACATTGCATCAGTAGAAAGTAAAGGGTGCAGAAGTCTTTTTTACCCCCTCAGGTCTCCCAAACAGGGAAATAATCACTTCAGTACAACACTCTTTCCCTGAATTCTGCAAAGTGGATTCTATGCAGTGGTTTGGATTTGCTATTCCTTTTTATCCCCAAGAGCTGTTTGAATGAGCGAAGGAAATGAATAGACTGCTTGTCACACCACCACCAGGGTCTCCACGGTGCCTGGGGCTGCTACTGAGAGACTGAACATGAAAATGGGCTGGAAGGGAGGCCATGGGGGCCGGAAGCCTTCCCTAGCACACCTCCAGCTACCTCCTTCCAATCTCCCTCTGCCCTAGCCGCTTGAGGGTTTTCCTTTTTCCTCAGCCTGGGGACTCCTCCAGCCTAATGGAGTTATCTCTCACTACAGCATCCTGCTTTAGTGAAAGTATCTAACTGCCTGCTCTTAGAATGATATGTAGTTACTCCACACCTTTGCCCCATTTATCCAGCAAAAGCAGCATGTTCACTGTCTCACCTTCCAAAGTTGACTCTCAACAGTGCAGAAAAAGGGATGCTCCCCATTCACGCTCACCACCACTCTCATCAGACCGTTTTTAATTAAATAAACTAGAAAGATATTTTCAGTTTGAAGATTCCCTTCATATTATATAGGTTTAAAAAGGAAAAAGTAGAATGGTAGGAAATCAGAACTCTTGTCACATGAGGACCTTGGGAATGTTCAGCCAGAGAAAGAAAATGAGACATGAACGTGAGAAGAAATAAACGTGCAACTATCTTCAAATACTCAAAAGGCTGTCAAGTGAGTAATGAACGTTTTATATGGTCCCAAGGAATTAGACTAGATTTTAGAAGACCTAAAATCTCAGGTTGTGGAGGTATAATTTTAATTTGTAAACTTTTGGGTTTTCAGCAGATCATTGTACTTTAGGAAGATTAACCTGGTAGTTGTGTGTAAAAGTACACATAGGGAAAAATGGAGGGCAGGCAGGTAGGTCAGAAGATTCTTGGCTACAACTGGTAAGAGCCTAAACAAGCAGAGTTATGTTGAAGAGTGAGACAAACAATGGAGGTAAAATTAATAGAATTGATAGCTTGTAGCAATCATTTGGTTAGGGCCGGGCGCAGTGGCTCACACCTATAATCCTAGCATTCTAGGAGGCCAAAGCGGGTGGATTGCCTGAGCACCTGGGTTTGAGACCAGCTTGAGCAAAAGTGAGACCCCCATCTCTAAAAATAGCCAGGCACTGTGGCAGGTGCCCGTAGTCCCAGCTACTTGGGAGGCTGAGGCAAGAGAATAGCTTTAGCCCATGAGGTTGTGGTAAGCTATAATGCTATGGCCTTCTACTAAGGGAGACAAAGTGAGACTCTGTCTCAAAAAAAAAAAAATCATTTGGTTAGCTGAGTAGAGTAGGAAAGATGCAAAGTTAAGTGAGGTTTTCGGCCTGGGCGGATAATAGTCCTGAAACCAGAATAGAGAACCTCAGGAGATGAGGAAGTAGAGAGTTAAAAGTGAGAGGATGAGTTTGATTTTAAGACTTAACTGGGTTTGTTGTATTGGCAGGACATCCAAGAGGACACCTCTGGTAGGCATTTGGGAATTGGGTGTTGAGCTTAGAGAATAGGTGACAATTACATGTCTGTGAGTTTTGCATGATCATGGTGTTGAAAAAGGTGAAATTGGATGAGGATGCCAAGGGATAACACAGAGAAAAAAAGAAAGGACATGACTGAGGGCAACAGCAGGAAGCAGAACAAGCAGCCCAGAAAGCTAGGACAACCAGCAGAGAGAAGCAAAAAGGAGGAAAGACGTGCAGTGGTGAATGCCATAGAGAGACCTAGTGGGATTTCTAAATGTTGTTTATTAGATAAAGTCTGAGTACAGAATTTCAGGAGCAAAGAGCAAACTTCTGTATCAGAATTGGATAGTGAAGGGAGAGAGGGGGTGAAGCAGTTATGATGAGGAAGCAAAGAATGGCAACTCTGGCATTTTCAGGGTTTGAGCCTATGGCGTGTATGTTTTGACCAAAGAAATATGAGTCTGTGGGAGGAGAGTGGGAATAAAGGGGACTGATCACAAGTATCATAAGGGGCATTCATGAGATTGGGCCCGGGAGGAAAAGGTTAATGTCACTTGCCTCAGTTTTCCTTTTCTTTTACCTTCTAAGGTCACATGACCATAGTTTTATAAGTTAAGGTATTCTATATCAATATTAGTTGTCAGTATTCTATACTGATATTATAGTTATGGGAAATCGAACTCCGCCTTCCCTGTATTTTTGTTAATCACCATGCAACATCCTTTAAAGAGCTGCAAATGTTTTCCATAAAGGACCAGATAGTAAATATTTTAGGCTTTGTGAGCCTTATGGTCTCTGTCACAAATACTTAACTCCACCCTTGTACCATGAAAGCAGTCATAGTCAATGAATGCATGTGGCTGTGTTCTTACAAAACTTAATTTATGGATGCTGACATCTGAATTTCAAATAGTTTTTAGGTCATAAATGTTCTTTCTTTCCCATTCAAACATGTTAAACTCATTCTTAGCTCATGGACTGTACAAAAACAGATAGTGGGCAGACCTAGTCCTCGAAAAGTTGTCTCCTGACCCCTGCTTTAGAGTATGGTAACTAGGAACTCAAGGGGAAAAAATGCTACTCTTCACCCACACCTCAGAGATCAAAGTGCTCACTAGGACTAGATGTGTTAATATTGGCCTGCATTCTAGAGTACTTTCGTGTTCAGAATTCCTTTCCTTGTTTAAAAACCAAAGGTAAAAATAGGAGTAGCCCCTTTTTTGCTTCCTTTTTCATAACTTTTTTTTTTTTAATTAGTGAGGTAAAGGGTTCTTATGAAGAGTTTCTTAGCTCCCACATTTTTTTATTCATTCTCCTTGACTCTTGGGTCTTCACAAAGTCCTGACACTAGCTGTTTTTTTTCTTCTCTGTCCTACTAGCTGAGTATACTAATCTTTAGACATTTGGAATTCACTTGCCTTAGGAGGAGGAGCTCAGAGCAATTTTGAGTAAAAGTTCAAAAGTGCAATAGTTTGGAAGTACACTCCACGTGCCTCAAAACCATTTTCTTCAAATAACAACACAGCTTGGTTTAGGAAAAGTCACTCTAAATTTATGCAAGTAAGTAGCTTTTACATTTTGCTGCCAGGTGTATGCCAGAATACCTTCTGGAAGCCTAGATTTGCAAGATCCACATGGGCATTTCCAATGACTTTCTCCCCACCATGTAGCTATTCTCTACCAGCTTGGACAGTAGATTGAAATTTTTCTCTTTATCCATTAATAAGAAAGAAAAGAGACCAAGATTAGGAAGTGTTTGGTCAGAAAATGAAAAGGGGGGGAAGGTATCTAAGTTTTATTTGACTTAAAGACAAAGTTCTATATTTAAAGTAAGTCCAAAAAAGCAAAAGTTGAGGTTCTCATAGAAACCAACACCCCCACCTTGCTCAGACATAACGTTTGTGCTTGTTGGGTTCTGTCTCCACAGTGCCACTTTGTTACATAAAAGCTTGAGCCATGTAGCTTTCTGTTCATTCAAAGACCATGTGGCTCTGGCTTTTGACCTCAAATGCTTTGTTTTCTTTGAGTTTGTTAATGAAGGTATGAGATGATTGTTTTGTTAGTGATTATGAAGAGAAACCTGGAGGAAGAATGTTCTATTCTCCTACTAGTTGATGTTAGTGTAGCTGCTACTTATAGCAAACGCAGAAATGAACATGTGTATTGGGAAGCAGACAGCCTGCCATCTCCAGACCCCTTCCTAAGCATACCCCCAGAGCCAGCCTGGCAGAATTGTTTACGACCTGCTCTTGGGATGCCACAGGAAGGGAAAGGCCTCGTTAATCAGTGGGAGTTTTTTCTCCTTTTAAAAATTGTTTTCAGATCTTGCTCTGCAATAGGGAGAATTATAAAAGGTTGTTCCCATGCTGGCCTGATTGTTATCTGCTGTACCAGCTCCATTTAAAAAAGCGTTTCTCCCATTTGGGAGTGATGCTGGGATGTCTAAAGCTAACAGTAAATCAAATATGGTAAAGTCGGTTTTGCACACTGCCCAGCTAGATTGAGAGCAAGAAATCCAGTATAAGGCCTCTAAACCATCCCTTCCTTGTCTCTTCCACTGACTGTGGTCAGTGATAGTGCATTTAATACACGCTTTAAAGTCTTGGAAATAAGCAGTACTAAAATTCCTCATCAGCTCTCCATGGTTAACTTACGTGCATATGGAACTCAGGAAAGATTGTTATGGCAGGTTTGGTATATCTGGTTTTGCTAGATTTTTCTCCTCTCTGGCATTCATGTAGCAAACAATTATTGAGCATCTACCGTTTGCTAGATACTGGGCATATAGAGCTTAAATAATTACAAAATCTACTATTCTGCAGGATCTACTACTGACAAGCTAACAACTATTATAACTTAAATCAGAAAAACCTAAAGTGTGTTTCACAGCCAAGCGCTATAGTTCCTTTCTATAGATACCTTCCTCTATTCCCTTCCTTCCTTCAAAGGGAGCTGCAGTTTCTGTTGCATGGTGAACACTTGGTCTTATTGTTCCTATTTCCAATTAAGTTCAGTTCCTGGTTTCAACAGTGATATCAGACATTACAAAGTCAGAAGAACCTCATAAAAGTCTATCCTAAAAAACTGAAGCCATGAAAAATTGAAGCCACTAAAAACAGCTTCACTCTCAGTTTCTGCCCAGTTCTGACTCCCCTGACTGCAATTACCTGAGGTGTTTCATCCCTTTAATTAGGATCCCTTCATTCTTCTTTCATCCCTTTTTTCTGATCATGGAAAGAGCATTAGCAGTGACATGTTCCAAAATTGGCCCACAAGATGCTACCTCCCCTAAGGTAACAAAGTAGAGATTTAAAGAACAAGGGTGAGAATAAAGAATTTGAGACAATGCAAAATCCTTATTTTACTTCTAAAGCTTTTAATACATATTGAGGTCTCATATCATGTAGAACTTTTAGGAACCAACTGGTCTACCATTTGCCTTTCTCTTTGGACCATTTTAAGAACATAAAAATGTAGGCCCTAAGTAAAATGGCTTATAGTTTTCAATTGTTAATTGATTCATTGACAGCATTTGCAGCTTGAGACCTCAAAATTCTTTCTGCCTTAAATCTTATGAGCAAGAGCTGAGAGCAGGTTTTCAAGTGTATGAGATGTTACCCCTTTCACAACCAACTGATGTGAACTGATTTGGCTTTGTTAAAATTAGGCAGATGGTTTGTCTGCCTTTGCCTTTCATGGTTGATGGTTAAGAGTTCTTGATTTGGGGCCAGGGGCAAGGAGCTTGTTTCTGAAATCCTAGCACTTTGGGAGGCTGAGGCAGGAAGGTTGTTTGAGGCCAGGAGTATAAGACCAGCCTGGGCAACATAGCAAAACCCCTGTCTACCAAAAGTAAGAAAATTTAGCCAGGTGTTGTAGCATATGCCTGTAAAACTAGAAGTGCTACTGTGGTCCAGCCTGGATGATAGAGCAAGATGCTATCTCTTAAAAAAAGAAAAAAAGTAACAGAATGATTTCTTGATTGCATTCTTGATGCTTATAGAAGAAATAGCTGTCTATATATTGTTATCACCATAGGATTTTTATTTTTTTTAAAGGCAGGGTCTTTTTCTCTTACCTGGAGCTAGAGCATAGTGACCTTATCATAGCTCACTACAACCTCAAACTCCTAAGCTCAAGCAGTCCTCCTGTCTCAGTCTCCTGGACTAGGTACTTGTCAAACCATGCTTGGCTAATTTTTCTATTTTTGTAGAGCTGGGGTCTTGCTCAGGCTGATCTCAAGTGCTTCTTCTACATTGGCCTCCCAGAGTGCTAGGATTACAGGTGTGAGCCGCTGTACCTTTTCTCCCAAGGGATTTTTTAAATTGGCCTGAACAGACTTAAAACATGTTGCTTTTCTTGGCCTATACACAGAGTGTAAGTGCTTTATTCTCTGTGTGTAGTGGGGCTTTTCAAAATTTGGGAGTTTTTTTGTTTGTTTGTTTCAAGGATTTTTTTTTTTTTTCGGTGGGGAAAGGGTGGCAGAGAAAGTATAGAAGTGGAACTAATTGAATTGGGGGTATGAAAAACTGCAAAGAGCCTGTGGATCATAAATTGAGTAGCTGCAGCAGCAGGAACTCAGGCAAAGGTATAGGAGTGCAGTCAGTGTGACAGGAAGCTTATTTTGGTGTTCTTTTTTGTGCCTTGCCTTGTCCTTGACAGTTACTCTGGGGGACTGTGTACAGTGTGTAGAAAGAAGGGAGACATCATTTCCTACTGGGAGTATTTTTACAGCATTCCTGCATGGGGTCTTGCAGACCAGGGAGGAAGATGAAAGCTAAATAGGACAGTCTAGATCTAGACTCCTGACCCTTTCCTAGCTGTGTTTGTACACCTAGCCCCACTTTTTCTAGGAATGTGGCTAGCACATAAAGACCGTTTTTTGAAAAGTCCCACCAAAACTGCCATTTTTGTCTCTGTGGCTTGATCAACAAAAATTGTATTAAAATTTTAGGAAGCAGTATTTAAAGCAGAGGTATTTAGATTCGAATATTATCAAAGAGGTCTTTGTCTAAATATAGAAAATAAAATTGCATTTTACTGGTCCGGACAACTTCACTGTAAGCAGAGGGGTGGACTTAGCAACCATGTTTCAGCTTTAGGACCAAATAACATTTTCATTTCCATTGGTAAACTTATTTATATCCCAGTAGTCATCCCCACACTAAGTTTTTTCAACGTTTTGTCCAGATTTTCTTTCCCCTAATAATTACACCCCCTGTTTCCAGGCTAAGCATACTCCCTCCTCTCTTGTGTTTACACCTTTCAAATATTTGCAGATTGTTATCGTGTCACCCTCTTAGTCACCGCTTAGTGGAGCTGTACAGATTTAGCACCTTTTATCTTCCCTTTAAAGGCAGGCCTCCACGCCCCTGAGTCATTTTCTCCTGTTCTCTTTATGTGTGCTCCAGTTTTCTGCATTTCCATGTGGCCACATAGCTTCCTAGAACTGAACATAGGTCATGAGTGAGAATTATTTTTCCCCTTTGTTGTACTGAAAGCTAAACATCTCTGCTGTGCTCCAGCTTCAGGTCTCTTTGACTTTGCTGGTATCATATGTTATCTCTGTATTTAAACCATATTCTCCCCATGTGCCCATTTAAGGACCAGTGGGGTAAATGGGTGTAGCTATGCCATATTTTTTCAACCTCAAGGTGTTATATAACCATGGGAAATGGAATGCATGTAGTTAGGGATTCTGCAGACCCCTCTTCTGGTATTTGCCTAAATGTGTCAGACTAGACCAGATGTGTCAGAGTAGACCTCATTTAAGGTCTGCAACCCTCACAGCTCATTAACCATTTCTCTCTGTGTGTTTACTTTTTTTCAGAACTGGTTTTCACTAATATTTATTCAACATTTATCGAGGATCTGTGTGCTAGTCTTTGTATTGGGTGCTAGAAAGAATAAAATCTTGAGCATGACACAGTGCCTACCCTAAGAAACAATTTCTATTTTAGCTTTAGTTTATTTTGGTTGAAAATAGGAAATCCTCACAGACAGGCCCATAGCCTATGTTGGCAACAAGAAGAGAGAACAGAGAATATCCATGAAAATCTAACAGGATTCTTGCTAGGGAACAAGCAAGAACTTGCCTAGGTTCTGCAAGCAACCTGGAATAAGAAGAGGGTGATTATGGGTCTGAGAATGCTCCAGGGACCTTGCTATAGATCTCCAGTGTTAATGCCAGTTAGGCCTCTGCTCATTGCCTTCTCCCTTTGATTCCCAATGTTTTGCACACTGCCCAGTTCACATTTCAAAAAGAGACCCTTGTTGGCTCACCTGATGCTCCTCTCAACAGAATTTTTCCCCACTGCTAGCCTGACTGCTGATGTGCTACCCTCAGCTCTGATGCAGCAGCATCCCTCCCTCCCCTCGCTGCCATTCCCCACCTTCTGCTCTGACTTCCCATTTTCAGCTGTGATAAGGGGAGAGAACAGAGGCCAGGGTCAAATGCTGCAAAACATAGCTGCTGGAGATTGTCTCCTGAACAAGGAATGTGTCATGGTGAGCCCCATCATTGGCTTTTCCACTACATTCTGCTAGCAATTTCCCAGAGACACACATGTCTGCCCTACATAATCCACTACATCTAGCACATCTTATTTCCTAACATTGTGCAACCTCTAGGCCAAATGGCATGGTCAGTCACCAATCGATACCTTATACCATAGTAGGAAAAAATAACCTTTTTAGCTGGTAATTAAGCTTCATGAGTACAAAGTCTTTCTTTTTCATCATTGAATTCTCACCTTCCCACACAATGCCTAGCCCAGAGTAGGCACCGGCCAGTATTAATTAGAAAAGGAACAGAAAGTCTTCTAGGTAAACCATGGTGTTTTTAAGAATCCTAAGTGGAGGCCCGGCACAGTGGCTCACGCCTGTAATCCTAGCACTGGAGGAGGCTGAGGCACATAGACTGCTTGAGTTCAGGAGTTCAGGACAAGCCTGAGCAAGAGTGAGACTCCGCCTGTACTAAAAATAAAAAAAATTAAAATACTAGCTCAGTGTAGTCCTAGGGACCTATTGTGAGGTTATTGTGAGCTATGGTGACACCATGGGCACTCTACCCAGAGTCTCCAAAAAAGAAAAAAAGAAAAAAAAAACAGTCGTAAGTGGGCGGAGGCAGATTCTGCATGCCTCCTGTGCCCTTCTCTCTATGATGTCTGATGCACTAGTGGGAACACAGTGAACATACAGTAAGCATTGTTGACTAATCCTTCAAATTGGTTTTTGTTTCCACTAGAGTTTTGTTTCCATCAGCTAAATGCTTGGTCTCTTGTTGCTGGACTAAGTACTATTGGGAAGCTGTCATGTACTTCTAGTCAAGGCAAGATTTGCCACACTTCCCTTTAGCTCCCACTGCCCAATAAAGGGAAAAGTGGACACACTTTGAGTCCTAAGGCTTAATTATCATAAAACTTAAAATAGAGCATAAAATATTCAGAGCAATACATAACTCTAACATAGCCATCAATAGAATCTCTTTTATAGCCATTATCTTGTCATTAACAAGAATTTGCACTTCTTCTTCCAAAGCTGACTGACCAAAGTGTTTGTGTTAATTGACCTAGTTAGTCATTGTCTCTAAGTGTATAATTTTTTTAATAGAATGATTGCTCGAGAGCCCAGCATTTTAAGTTTGAAGAAAGGCACCCTATACTATATATGAGTCAAGCCTGGAGTGAGAAATCTCAAAAGTGCATGACCAAAATTGTAAGTTTTTTTTTTTTTAAGGCAAGCATGGAACAAAGTTTATTGAGGAAGAGAAAGAGAGATTTACAGGGTAAGGGCAAGATGTAGCCTTACAGAGCAGAATATATTCACCTCGGACAGTGAACAGGCCTCCATTGCTAGGGCAAGTAGGCAAAGAGGCCAAAATTGTAAGATTTTATGTCCAGGCGAGATTTGGCAGATCCTTCATTTTATAGATAGAGACCATGAGGTCTAGAGAAGTTTAATACTCTTATCAGTGGCAGAGCAGAAACCAGAACCATGATGTGCTGGTGGCTAGTAATAAACTTTCTCTTCCTAAACCAAACAAGGTCAGGCAAAATCCTCTTTTTAAAATTTAATTTCATTTATTTTGGGAGTTTTTGTTTTTTGTTTTTTAGAGACAGAGTCTTCACTTTATCTACCTTTGGTAGAGTGCTGTGGAGTCACAGCTCACAGCAACCTCCAACTCCTGGGCTTAGGCGATTCTCTTGCCTCAGCCTCCCGAGTAGCTGGTGGGAGGCTGAGGCAAGAGGCGCCCGCCACAATGCCTAGCTATTTTTTGATGCAGTTAGGTCAGGGCCGGTGGGGCTGGCGCCCTACCCACTGAGCCACAGGCACCGCCCTATTTTTGTTTTGTTTTAAATGATCCTTGGTCAACCATTTATATCTCAGATTGTCTAGAAAAGGTATAAAAAATACTGAGCTTTTACCAGTAGGCACATGGGCAGGCAGCTGTAAGAAGTCAGGGGGCCACATGAAGTGTGAAGGTGAACATGTGTCTGGCCTGCCTCACATGTCAGCCCTTGTGGAAGTCAACTGCGAAGGCCTGTGGAGGGTAGGGTGTCTCTCTTTGTTCTGGAATACCTCATGATAGGGAAGGAAAATGTTAAAAAATAATTAAGTTCTTCTTTTTTAGGTGTAGTGTGATTTGTTTTTCTTTTTAATTAAAATAAAATAGTTTTATTTCTTCAATGCTTGCGTCAGAGGTAAACTTGGCACTTAGCTTGCACCTGTGGCATTTGAAGCACAGCTAAGTTAATACATCCTTATCAACAGGCAGCACTGTACTGATACATTACCAGAAAAGATGTAGCTTATTAGTGGTAATATGCAAAATCTAGAACTATGAGCACTTACGCAACTGGCTGGGGAAAACTTCTGGAACTCTGGCAATATTCTGTACTTACAGTCTGAGTCCCCCCATAGCTTGGGAGCTCTCCAGTGCTACTTGTCAGCCTGCCCAGCTCAGCAAGGGTTGCCTTCTTAGAACCCAACTTTCTTTACCTTTATCTATTTTCTTTAACTCTTTTTTTCTTTTAAAGGCCATTTTATTGGTAAGAAAGCAGCACAGCAGTATAGGCACTGTTTGAGTGAAGGTTCAGCATGGACTGGGTTGACCTGCTGCCTGAGCGAAGGGTTAGAGAGAGCAAGAGCACACCAGAAGAGAGAGAGAGTGAGAGAGAGAGAGAACACACCACAACTCTTCTTGCTGCCAAGCATGTGTTCACCTGGTTTGCAGCAGTAACAAGTCATTTTCTGGCTTCAAGATGTTAACATTTGTGTGGTCTTCTCTCCCAGTAGAAAGAACTTTTTGCCCTGTCTGGTGATCCCTTAGGACACAAAAGCAAGTCTGGAAACCGATAAACCCTCTATTGGAAGAACAGCTTTTGAACTCTCTAAAAAGACCACCAGGACCTGCACCATCCTTCTGGCCTTCTGTCTTCACACCTCAATGTATACCAATGTTTTTCTAGCTGGGTCTCATGTCCCACTAAAAGTCTTAAATCAACTCAGTGTTAATAGCCATCTTATTTTTTTTCTTTAATGAAATGTACCAGAGAGAAACTATCAGTATAACACATATAGTTAAGATTAACCATTGCTTTATGGAAACTTTGTTATATATAGGTGTCTATGCCCATATATGTGTATATGTGAGTCATAAGGAAAAAAAATTTAAGGCCAGGCATGGTGGCTCACGCTCGTAATTCTAGCACTCTGGGAGGCTGAGGCGGCAGTTTCCCTTGAGCTCAGGAGTTTGAGACCACCCTAAGGAAGAATAAGACCCCATCTCTACTGCAAATAGGAAAATTGGTGGCAAGTGCTTATAGTCTGAGTACTCGGGAGGCTGAGGCAGGAAGATACCTTGAACCCAAGAGTTGGAGGTTCATGTAAGCTGTGATGACTCCACGGCAATCTACGCAAGGCAACGGAGTTAGACTTTGCCCCCCCCCCAAGAAAAACTTTGAAAAACACTCATCTACATTATCCTGTATCTGCATCATAGCTTGACTCAGCAAATTGCTAACTCTCAGACATTCAGTTATCATGAAATCCTTCCTGCTCTCCTGGCTCTGACTTTGCACCTTGGTCTGGTAATAGAGTCTGCCTCCCCCTGCCTACTCCATGTTTCTGATCCTTATTTTGGTTTCTTGAATAGGGATCCCTTGTTCCTTAAGAGGAGTTACTTTAGAGGACATAGGTGAAAGAGAAATTTCTTTCTTTTTTTCTTACCCACCTTCCTGACAAGAATAGATGTTTACTTATTTCCACTTTAAAAGGGCACAAAAACAGCCTACTTCAGATTCCCCTCTGTTGCACTGGAGCTCAGCTGCTGGGAAGTAGACAAGCAGTGTAACAAAAGCCCTTACTTGTGGTTTCGTCTACATAGAGTGGTTGGTCTTTGGTTTCCCCAGGCCCAAAAGACTCTTTCATGAAAAATGTTTTGAATATATTTCTGCTTGATTTGTTTAACTCCTTGGACCTATTGAGCCACATTTTCTTGATTTAATCACTTGGTGATCTCCAGGATTCTGATAGCTGCTGGATCTCTGCATCTTTACCAGCCTCTGGAGCTTTCAAATACCAAGTGAGTGACAAAGGAGTGAATACTCAAACAGTGAGACTCAGCATCTTCTGAGTCTTCATAGGGAAAAAATTTTCCCCCTAGTTCCTACTGCCCAGTGGATTACCCTAACTGCACTCTTATAGCAGCCTCACCCAGCAGCACCCCAGTCCTGTCCCTCCCAAATGGCTGCTAATAGTCAGAAACAAAGTGAGTACTTGTTTTAGCATTATTCTTTTTTGTGTCACAATATCTTTTCTATCGTTATGTGGCAAGATAGTTCAATAAAATTGTTTATTTTTCTCTCTGACGATTCTGTTCTTGCTTGGTTTGGAGATACAAAATGAAAAATGTTTTTGATTGTTGATGTTGTAGAAAACATGGGCTATCCTTTATTCCTTTTTTCTCTAGCCTTATCTCTCCCTGCAGGGTTAATCTCAAGCTTGTGGCTCATGAGTTTACTGCTGTCTTTTACAAAAATAAGTTCCACTCCTCTCCTGCAGCCTGGCACTGAAGTGCCAGGCAGCCCTGGTGATCTTCTTACCCATGTGACACTTGGGAAAGGCCTTCATCTGTCCCTTCTTTGCAAGGGTGGGAGAATGGTTCCTGCTGCCAGCTCAAGCTGCTTTCCTACTGCTGTCTCTCTCCTGGCCTAGCATTTTATTTCATAATGGTATCTTCCATTTGTGAGACTTTGAGGCTCAGGGAGAGAACTCTGTTCTTCATCTTGTGAAAGCCCAGAATATAGGCTGTTCCCTTTCTTCTGAGCTTTGTCACCTTGAATCTAAGCCCTGGCCAGAAACAATAGCAACCACCTTTTTAATTTTTTTATTCATACAGAAGGAGATGTACCTTCTGTCCCAGCAATGGTGGGACCTCTTCCTGAGGCCCACCCAGGTGTTTGCAATCACGAAAAGCCCCAATTCTGGTATTCTTATGCCAGATCTCTTATACCTTCCCTTGTAAATGAGAGTAGCACTTCACAGTTCTGCCTTACTGCAGTAGGAGAGACCTCCCCTGATTCAGAGACATGGACACTAAATGCTTCCTCCCCCTGAATTTTCATCGTATGTTTTTGTATGTCTCTAGCCCAGCTCAGCTTTTTGTCTCAAAATGAATGATTGTCTCAAACAAAGAAAAGACAGGCTGGCCTGTGTGTGCTTTTACACAGAATACTGTTGAATATAATGAAGTATGAAGGATAGGATTCAAGAAGACTTTGAGTGTGGAAATTGCTAAGAGTGATGAAGATTATGTTAATAACAGCCAAAGTATATTAAACCTTTCCATGTAGCAGACATCTTTCATAATCTTTCCTAATTTATATAGCAACCTGAAGACATAGGTATATTATCTGTTTTATAGATATTGTATTATTTTTCCTTTTTCCATTGTTTACCCCTACACATCTATGATCCATTCTGTGTCTGCCCAAATACACCTGAAGACATAGGTATATTATCTGTTTTACAGATACTATATTATTTACTGAACTTCGTTCAGTTTTTTGGTCAAGGTCACAAAGCTAATAAGTTAAGATGTCAATCTAGGTCTTTCTGGCTCCAGACCCCTAATACTTCATCAGTATTCTGTTTTTCATTCTGAATGAAAAACTGATAGCACTGTTGTCCAAAATATAACCAGAGAACAGAGTGGGAAAGTTTATTTGAAGAAGAAAAGGGCACTGAATTAACCCTTCTGAATGTGATGTGAAAGTCAGATAGTAAGAAGAAAATGTCTAGGAGTCAGCTAGAATGGCTCTCAGGAACCAGAGTAGGACACCAGTCACATTGAGGTGAGAGCATTTCCATGATGGCCAAAGCTGTGCAACTATGGGACTGTAAGGTGTGAGCTGTACAAGCTAATAAGGATTCTCCTTGGGGAAGGGGAGTTTCCTGCTCATCTTATGTGGAACATTCCTTTCCCACAGGTGTTCTTGACAATTCCCAGGTGCAGTGGCGGAGAGTCCCTCTTTGTTGCTGCTGCTGTGCCAGTGTTGGTTTTTTCCAGCTAAGAGAACTAAACCCCTCCTCCACTTCTCTCACTGCCTCTACCTTAGTCTCAGATTGGATGGAAGTTACATATAACACCAGTTTCTTTGGAGGTGTCAGGAGACTGTCCTTGGTGGACAGCAGGCCTCGTGAGTGCCTTTCATCACAAATTCTCTTTTTCTGCTGACACAGGCATTGAATGCCCTAGAGGAGCCCGAAACCTCCCAGGCTTGGTGCAAGAAGGAGAACCCTTCAGTGAAGAAGCTATGCTTTTTACCAAGGAACTGGTTCTTCAAAGAGAGGTAGGACATGTTCCTATTGATTCTTGTATGGAGAAGGGTGAGAAAATAAGGCTGTGTTAGTCTGACACTTTCCTGCCATGTCAGAGGTCAGTCTGTTGCTTTTTTGCTTTTTCCATTGCTTATCCTTGTATATCTATGATTCGTTCTGTGTCTACCCAAATCTTATTTCTTTGAGCCCTGTATCATTGGCCATCTACTCCCAAATTGTTCCTTTCCACTGGGGGTTTGGGACATGTGGTGAACCCCAGGCTAGACTAGCTAGGATCCTAATGCAGAGCCTACAGCTTTGCATTCCTCCTCCTTGGTGAATTAGCCCAAGCTGCCTGCCTCTAGCTGGATTTAGAAGCTTGACTAACCCTGTCAGGGGCCAATTTTCTTTGAACATTTATTTGTATCTTTGAGTAATTGCATTTTCTGTAGCGGGTTTTCTGACTTAATTTAATTGTTTTTCTGTTGCTGCCTGTTGGGCTGGCTCTTTCAGGCAGGAGTTAGGCTCTCAGCTGCTGTGGTGCCCTTCTACCTGCTAATTTTGCTCAAGCATTGTCAACAGATCCATCTTCTTTCCTGGAGTATGCCCAGCCATTCATCCCGCTAGGTGGGCTCGACAGAAACAGTGGGGGAGTGTGCTAGGCTTAGGATTGGGGATCTGTCTTTGTCTTCGTTCTTTTATAATCAAATCTATAGAGTCCCTCCAGCTTTCATGCAGTATGACAGTGTGCACAGAGCTACAAGAATATGAGGTCCCAGAGGTAATCTCTCTCATGGGTCTTTACACATCCAAGAGCAGGCACATGGAGTCTTTACAATGTTCAGTGATACAACTACCTGTTTTATAACCGTTAGCATCTCATTTTGATTTGTTGCAGTTTGTCCGGGGCCGGGTATAAACCCGCCCTCCTCAGCTCCCCACTCACTGAGCCACAGGCTTCGCCCCGATTTTGATTTGAATCACTAGCAAGTCCATGTGATAGGTAGATGTGAGAGGTAGAGGAGAACAAGCCAGCCCAAGATGCTTATGTTGGACTACCCTGACCTGCGGAGAACCACTGCTTTGACTTCTAACTAAGCAGTATTATTCCTGGCAGTTGCCACCTCTTCTTGATTTCTCTAGCACTTGCCTTCTCAGTTTGTGAAAGAAAGTAGTGCTGCAAAACAAATCCTGAATTCTCAGTTCCATTTCCCAAACATCAACTGGGAATACCTGAGTATTACATCTGCTTCATTAGCCATCTAACAATGGCTGGGGTGTTGCAGGGCTCAATTGTATCATCTGATTCACATTGCCCTCTCTTGTTTTTGTGAAGAGGCTTGTGGGTAGAAATCCTCATATTGACATGGACCATGCCACCCTCCCTCTTGTTTTGTAGCCTGAATTTTCATCAGTTAAAGATAGCCCCCTGCTAGAGAAGTTTTTCAAGAATCTAACCCTGTAGTTGTCCATCAGTACCTATTGCAGTTTGGTGAGTGGCCCCAGTAATCAGGTGAACAAGACAAATATTGTAGCATTTCCCTCTGGCCTTTGTAGGCCGTTAGAGAATGAACTGTGAAGTAACAAGCAGGTGAGTCCACTCAAATTTATAACTTACAGACATTACAGAAGATGCAGCACAAGACTTTTGTGAGGCGTTGTTGTTGTTGTTGTGCTTTGGCTAGAGGCAGGAAATCTATTCATTGGTGTGCCTAGGATATTTGTTGGTGGTATTCTCACCACTTAACATCTGAATCAAATTCTCACCATACTCATCTCCTGCTTCACATCTCCTAAAGTTTCTTTCCCTTTCTTTTTCAACTCTTGTTTTCCCAGCCAGTTTTCTAATCTTGTTTCTGACCCACTGGTGATATCCAAAAGGGGGTCAGAGAGAATACTGACAGCTAACAGGAGCAATAGCCAGCTCTTTTATGCAAATAGTTATGGAGACCTTACCTTAATCTATATATTTGGTAACATTTGTTGGAAAGGATCAAGCTTTTTCCCTACCTTCTTTGCTGACTTTGGCGTGTGTTTGAGTTTGCAGATCCTTAGTCTAATGCAAAGCTGAGTTTTCTGGATTATATGTCTTTCATATGCATATATTGAGTGTCTCTCAAGAAAGAACCTTTCTGCATATTCTCATAGCTTCTTGCATGATTACTTGGGCTATTTTTTTTTTATTAAGTCATTTGTATATAGATCATGTATACATTTATGCCATTATAGGATTCAATGTGTTGATTATTTGTACAAATTGGAGTGCTTACATCCTACTAATCAACATAGCTTTCACCTCATTTACTCTATTACAGCGTTAAGACATTTATGTTCTACACCTAATAGATCCAGCTTGTACTTGCAATATGCTCCCTAGGTGTGGTCCCCCTACTAACCCTCCCTCTGTTGACCCACTCTCCCCCTTTTCCTCTCCCTCCCCTTCCCTTCTTCATTCTAGGCTATAGTTGTGTTACATTTTTCAAATACAAGTGTGAGTGGTTATAAATTGGTTTCACAGTAGTACTGAGTACATTGGATATTTTTTTTTCCATTCCTGAGATACTTTACTAAGAAGAATATTTTCCACCTCCATCCATGTAAACCTAAAAGAGGTAAAGTCTCCATTTTTGTTAATGCTGCATAGTATTCCATGGTATACATATTATTAATAATAAATTGGGCTGGCTATTTTGAAAGCTCTTAGCCATAGGAAATATGAGTATATCCTTAACTAGGAATAATTCAAGATTTTGACTAAAGGAACCAGTTGTAGCCAATTTCTCCTGGCCATTTCCTTTCGTATAATATATGAAAACTATTTTCTGAACACCATAGGAATAAAGAGAGAAGTGTTTGTTTTGTTACAGGTTTATTCATTTACTTTTACCTGGGTAGGACCATCACTTTTATTTCATGAATTATCTTGGGAAACATTTCTCTTTGCCCTGCTCCCTCCCCCCAATCCCCAATAAGATCTGTCAAAGGAGAACAGCCTGCTGCATTGGTACTTCTACAAGCAGAGTCTTTCCTGCCCTTAAAGTCCCCAGAAATTGCATGCATGCCTGGGTATGGGCCCATCCCACCTCAGAGAGCTCTTACCTTCAGGGCAGCCTCTGGGCCACATTCTCTTGGAATTCTTCTGGAGCTGAGCTGCTGCTGGAATGGCCACCGTTAAAACTGTTTTTTTAATACCTTGTGTCTTTCTCTTGATAATCAGACTTTAGCCAGATATTTTGAAGATCTGATTGAGTCCTTGGCCCTGCCCCGTCCTTTCCCTTTAACTTGTAAAATTTGTGTTCCTCTTAGCTTATTTTCCTCTAGGATTTCTCTGTCCCTTGCATGCTTTCCCCAGTTACCAAGCATCTACATTATAGCATAGAAGTACACAGCTTTAGTGATATCTGAGTGCTTCCTGGGCCCCCTCTGTGTGACCCCACAGAGGCCTGTGGAGTTGGACTCCCCTCTTGAAACTGTAAGCTGATTTGAGGAGGATATACAGTGAGAGCAGGATTGGGTAATAGTCACCGGTGTTAAAAAGAGTGATACCATGTTTTATTAACTGCATCAAGCTGTCTTTTGGTGAGCAGTGCAGGAATCCCTCCCTACCTGTCTCTTCCTCTGTTTAGGGTGAAGAGAAAATTGTAGTCTTTACATCCCATGTCCCCATGTGGAGCCTGCAAGTGTTAAAACAAGCCTTTTCTGTGCAGTTTCAGGTGACTCCCATGGTCTCAATTCCTCATAACGCTGCTTTCCTTAAATTTGCTTTAGTGACCCTAGTCAACACAGAGCTACTGACATTTCTGGCTCCACTAAGCTCCATTTTCCTGACTCACTCTTCTGCCCCTCTTCCATCGCATTTCTTCTCTTTCTCCATCACTTCACATGTTGCTTCTGCTCATCTCTTGATTGCTGTCGGGCTTTGTTCTTTCTCCTGTGGGTTGGAGGTCTGGGAAGAATGTTCTAGGTCAGTGGTCTGGGCATTTTAGTGGTACTGCCAGCCTCAGGACAGGAAAAACAGTTTCATTACCTGATTTTCTTGTGACCTTGAAGCCCTGAGCAGCCAAGCAATTCTCAAAGGACTTAACACTTACTTTTACTCAAAGGAAATCCAATAAGTTCAACATTTCTTTCCAGCTGCCTCAGTTGGCATATAGCAGAAATGGGCAAGTCTCACCCACTACCAGTTTTTTTACAAATAAAGTTTCATTGAAATACAGCCATGCTGGCTCGGCACCTGTGGCTCAATGGCCTAAGGCGTCAGCCACGTACACCTGAGCTGGGTTCGAATCCAACCCCAGGGCCCGCCAAACAACAATGGTGACTGCAACCAAAAAATGGCCGGGCATTGTGGCGGGCGCCTATAGTCCCAGCTACTTGGGAGGTGGAGGCAGGAGACTTGCTTGAGCCCAGGAATTGGAGGTTGCTGTGAGCCGTGATGTCATAGCACTCTATCCAGGGTGACAGCTTGAGGCTGTGTCTCAAAAAAAAGAAGAAAGAAAGAAATACAGCCATGCTATTTCTTTCATGTATTGCCTATGGCTGCTTTCACACTTACAACAGAGTAGTTGTGACAAAGGATATATCGTCTGCACAGCCTAAAATAATCACTATCTGTCCTTTTTCCAAAAACATTTTCTGGCCACTACTGTACAGAGTATGCTGAATTGGGTTCAAATAGCTTGATGTGACCTAAAAGTGCAAGTTGGCCCTCTTGTCCCCTGCCAGTGAGGCTGGACTACTTCTGGACCATTCTACATGAGATTATTGTATCTATTTCTATAGCTGCAACTGTGAGCTGGGTGCTCTGTCCCATTGGATAGCATGTGCTTAATGGCACCTCTCCCCTTAAACAGCTGCCTCTTTAAGGCAGTTCCCCACCACAATGTCAAGGACAGGAAGATCTGGTGTGATTTCCCAGATGAGGAATTGTGCTCATTGCTAGCATCCTCTTAGAAGTAGTGATGAGAGATAGTAATAGCTAATGGGTAGATAATTTGGCTTAAAAGTGCAAACTCCTAGGTTTTCATACGCTACTTTTTATTTGGTCCTAGCTATGTGATTCTTTCCTATCTTGGTATTCCTGTTTAAAATACTGATCTAGCAATCCCAAGCCACCTTCCCTTCCTCTGAATCCCTTCTTTTGAATAAAACAGTGATTGGAGATCTCGCCCCCTTCCTCCAAGAGGCCAGCTCCCAGCACACACTGACGGGCTGCTGCCTATGCAGCACTGTGATTGTTGCTGTGTTTAGAGAAATAGCCATAAGGTGTTGTGAAAACATCAGTGCCACAATTTAACTCTCTGCACAGTTCCAGGTGTAGGAGGTGCAGTTCTCAGAGAACAGAGATGATATATGGGGATTTGGTGATCATTTCCAGGGCCTTTTTCAGCGACCCCTATGTCCTCTCTGAGACCTCAGAAATTGCCCTTTGCTGCTGCCTGAAAATGATGTCCTCATGCTGGACAGCCCCAGCTGAAAACTCAAGACTGCTGCCCTGACCTATTTCCCTTCTTCCTGTTGGCATTAAAAGGGAGGATGTCCCCCTGGGGAACTCATTCTGCAGGCTGCAGTGGCCAGGGCACAGTCCTGGATTTCCTCTCTCGCCCCTACTCCCTGCTTTTGAATAAACAAACAAAAATACATAAAAGCATTACAAGTAACTAGCTATTTGAAGAAAATGTATTTCTGTTTCAGGGGATATGTGGCCCCAGTCATGAATCCTGGTATGTATTTAAGAATGGGCATATGTCTGGAAAGAAAAGTTTAAGAAAAAGTGATTTTGTCTCTTTTGTTTTAGCTCCAAATGTGCTGTATTCTGTCTGAAAAGATAACCTGATCTAAGCAGTTTAAAGTTAATCTAAATCTGTGCTCCTTCCCATACCCTCTGTCTTTTCCTCAAATTGTCCTATACATGCTGTGGAATACACTCTGAGCCCTTTTTATTCCTTCAGTCTGTGCCGGCCCTTTCCCTGTTGAGGAGATACATGGGAGGAGGAACAGTAGCAAAGTTTTGTTATCTCTGCATCAAAGTGATGAAAATTGTTCAAGCCGGGAATTCCAAGAGGCTAAGGATACCTGGTGTGGGTAAAGCCAGGGAAACCTGCTCTTCCCACTGCCATATCCTTTGGGAACCCTCCCTGAGCTACTAATAATTGCCTGTTAGAAAAGCAAGCAGGCTGTCCAGCCATGTTTCATTTATTTGCACAAAGACACCTTATTCCAGATTATCTCAGCTACCACCCGAGAAAAAGGGAATATATTATGGTCAACTCTCTCATCCCATGAGGTTTTAAAGGCTTTTTGATGGCTAAGGCCTTTCTTACCTCCTCACACATGCTTGACATCTCATCACTCACCAGTAGTCTTTAAATTCAGTTTGTTCTTAAGTGTTATTTTCTTTGAAGAGGGCTCAGCTTAAAAGCAAACAAACAAAAAGCCTGTCTGTAATCTCAAACTATAAGAAAAATATTATCTGAGTTTTATAGTCCAGGAAACAGAGATATACAATAACTTGCCTCTACTTGCAGAGCTAGCAATAGGACAACTACTAAAACTCAAATGTCTGCATTCCAAATCAAATGCTTATTCTCCCCAAATTTTGCCATTTTTCCTATTAGAAGATGATCTTTCTTTTAGCCATATTTTATCATTTTTCAACCCTAGAATATCTGAAATTAATTAAAGAACTAGTGAAGGACATCCTTAAAGGTTCATCAAGAAGAATCCCTGTTCTGTAAGACATGGATTCTGATCGTGAGAGCCTGCAAGACCACAGAGGAATTTGAGGGATTTGCTGTGGCTACACCTCCCCTAAAATACTCACTTTGCTTTTGTCACAGTTATTCTATTTTGTGACTACCTGACTCCTGCTTCATCTATTGTTAGACCTTTGTGGACCTTACTTTTTTATGTAGTGACTGCTTAATTTCCATTTGCTCATGTGTATCCATGTTCTTATTCTAATCTTTTTCTTAAAAGACAAATCTGACCATGTAAGTGCATTTGTTTATCAAGACACAACTCCCCATTGTCTCTGGGATAAAGTCTCATCTCCTTAGTTTAAGATAATCTTTTTTACCTGTCCAACCTTGTGTCTCACTACTGTGGCTCACTTTATAATTTGTACCTTATCAGAACAGACCTATTAAAACTCATAGTTCCTCTTATATGTTACAACGTTTTGTCTCTCCCATCTCTCGGTAGACTTATGCTCTCCAAGCAGCAGTCATCCCCCTTCTTTGCTTCACCTCTTCCTTGGGTCCAATGCCTTTTTTTTAAGAAACTTTCCCTTGCCCTTTCAGGATGGGTAAAATGTCCTTCCTTTGGTCCCCACCACACCCTGTGGGTGCATCTGTCATGCACTTACCAACAGTATGAAAGGGATCTATGACCAACATCTCTCCCCACTAGACCGTAACCTCTTCAAGGACAGGAACCATGTTTTGTCTTTGAACCAGTACCTAGTGTATATAAGAGATACTCAGTAAATAGATATTTGTTAAATCAACTAATTGACTCCCTATGACCTAATTCTACAGATTAGGGGTAAGTCCTGTTCTTTTCTCTTTATAGTTCTTTGGGAATGTGCTCTAAATTTGCCATTTGTAGAAGAGGGAGGGAGGCTTTAGAGTACTGAGGATGGACACATTGGCTGCTAATTCAGGACCTTATCGTTGAAAAAGTCCATAACCTAGACCTAACCACCACTTACTATAGGACCTTGACCTCCGTGGGTCTCCCTGTCTGTTTAAAGGTAATGAGATAATGATGAATAAGAGAGTAATTTAAAAACATTGTAGTGTTCAAATAGAAATTGTTAGTGTTCCTTCACTCTCTGAATATCTGCTACCTCCCTCTTCCTTCCTGGTATGTTTCCTGTCCCCTGCTTTTGTGGATTAATTTATTAAATGAGGTGAAGAGTTTATTTTGAAGTTGAGGTCAACAAATTCCTATTTGGAAATGGGCTATAAGCACTATGTGAATACCAGGCTGTTATCTTCCCATCTACAACCCCTTCCTTTCTGAGCTCCTGGCCTTTGCCAAATACTTCTAAAAGCACTGCATGGAGGGCCCTCAAATACCCTTCCAGTCTATAAATGAAAGGGGCATCACCATGAAAAGAGATGAAATAATAATTTAGAATGGAAGATACTGTCCCATTGCCCTTTGTTACACCTACCTTGTAAGGTAGCTTAGTCTCCAGTCACTGTTGGCCTGCCCCAAGCAAACTCAGCAGCATATGCTGATGGGTGCCAACAGTGTGCCGGCTCCAGTGGGATTCCTCTCCGGAAAGCTGCTGGCTCAGCTAGGCTGTTTCCCTGTTCTTCTGCTTTGAACTTTCATAGCCAGTCAAGCATAGAAGTGCATTCATTCTTCTGAAATAGTTACTGCGCATAATTTTTCATTGGCTTGGCCAAGATCCTATTACCTATAATTATGTCATACATGCTGACTATTGTAGGTTTGATAGGCTTCACTGCCCTCCAGAGGCTAGTGTTTATCCCAGGCTGACTGTTGGGATTAGGGGTGGAATAGGCATGCTTTAGGACCACAAGAGATTTTGGCTTCTTGGAACAGGTAGGAAGATCTCAAGGATATAATTCTATCATAGGGAAGAAAATCCTTTTCAGCAGAAGCATTTCTTTCCTCTCCCTAGGGAATTGTTCCCTACTATAATAAACTCTTCCTTTAGAGACATTTACGTTTTCTCCACCAGGTCAATTTGTTTTTCTTATCATTAGAAAAAGGAAGAAAGAAATATAGTTCTTAGATCTGACAATTTCACTTTCTTCCCCTAAGTAGAAGCAGTAGAACCTTGGCAGTGCCAAGACTATCCTGGCACTTACTTTTCCTCTGCATCTTTAGTTCTGACTCAGCTCAGTCCTAGAGTAAAGACGAGAAAGGCTCTAATGTGATTTCTTGTATTTTTTAATACAGAGGTCCATAGTACTTACTTTATACCTCATCTAAATTGATGCCTGCTCATGAGGATAGTGAGCTGTGAATGCCATTGTATTTACTGGTTCATACATGGTCATGAGAATCCTTGAAACAGAGCCTTACAAACCCTTGCTACTCAGTGCTCTTTGCTGCTGTCCATCCATTGTACACTAAATGACATTCTTTAGGAGCCATCTCTCTGGAAGACAGCCTTTGCCAACCACATTCAAATCCTGAACTGCCTTCCTTATGTGCATGCAGGGCCTGTGACCCACAACAAATAAGAAAATGTTATCAGGACGAGTCCCCCCGAGGTAAGGTTTGTGCTAGGAGAGCTGGGTGCCATTTATTTCATTCAGGAGGATCAGATGCACCTAGTAACAATTCCTGCTTTCTCTTACCTCCTCAATCATCCTGAATATTCACTGCTTCTTGAGCTTTGGTGAGGGGTCTCTAAAAAAAAAAGGCGAGCTAATACTCTTTTTTTTTTTTTTTTTTTTGGTAGAGACAGAGTCTCACTTTATCGCCCTGGGTAGAGTGCCGTGGCATCACACTGCTCACAGCAACCTCCAGCTCTTGGGCTTAAGTGATTCTCTTGCCTCAGCCTCCCTAGTAGCTGGGACTACAGGCGCCCGCCACAGCTATTTTTTTGTTTTGCAGTTCGGCCGAGGCCGGGCTTGAACCCGCCACCTTCGGTATATGGGGCCGGCCCCCTGCTCGCTGAGCCACAGGAGCCGCCCGAGCTAATATTCTTAATGTATAACAAAGGGCTGAGGAAAACCAGCGCAGTTTTTTTCTTTGTTTGTGACAAGGTCTTGCTCTGTCATGCAGGCTGGAGTGTAGTGGCACTAATGTAGCTCTGCACTCCAGCCTGAATGAAACCCCAACACTCCCCATCCCAACTCAAGTAATCTTCCTGCCAAGTAACTGGGAGTATAGGCATGTGCCACCACACATAGCTGATTTTTTTACTTATTATTTTTATAAAGACAGGGTCTCACTGTTGCCCAGGCTGAGAATTTTTGTATTTCAAGTGAAATGCCTTGTTGTGAAATCTGTCCACTTCCTTCTGTCTCTTTTTTTTTTTTTAAATTGAAGTCACTTTTATGTATGTATGTATTTATTTATTTATTTGAGACAGAGCCTCAAGCTGTCACTCTGGATAGAGGGCTGTGGCATCACAGCTCACAGCAATCTCCAATTCCTGGGCTCAAGCGAGTCTCTTGCCTCTGTCTCCCAAGTAGCTGGGACTACAGGCGCCTGCCACAACGCCCAGCCATTTTTTGGTTGCAGCCATCATTGTTGTTTGGCGAGCCCAGGCTGGATTTGAACCTGCCAGCTCAGGTGTACGTTAGCCCGTTGAGCCACAAGCACAGAGCCTGTCCACTTCCTTCTCAAAGCCTAAGTTGTAATTATCTTCTAACAAGCAGATATTTCTTTTACAAACTAAAGATGACCTCATACAGACCTGCCTACTACCGGTTTTAAGAGGAGCTTCTGAACCTAACTTACTGGCTAAGCCCCATGCAGCCTTGTGAGCTTTCACGTTTTGACTGTCTTCAGGCCTCCTGCCTCCCTGCTGTATTTGTCCTAAGCATTGTAAGCCATTCACTGTCTGAATTTCCTCCTTGGAGTTACATAATTCAACTCAGTATCTACAACTCGTAATATACAATAGCAGGACTACCTGAGCCACCAGCAAATCATAAGCAGATTACAGTTGCATTTGTTCTCGGGGTAATACAAACATTCTGATGTTTTACATGTGACTCCCCGAAGGACACAGGAGTGACTATTCTGGTGGATGAGTTGGCCTTAACCCTGCCCTCTTCTTGCATGCCTACTCCCTGCGTCTGTTGCCAAGGACTTGAAGAGAACCCCTGTGTTCCATACTTGGCTTTATTGATGAACTTCCCACTATTCGACCCGTGACAGTTTCTGGTCAGCTGAACTTAAATGGATTTTGAAAATAAAAGTGACCAATGGTCTGTTATGAAATTCTGTAGTGCATGAAATAAGATTATGAGGAAGCTTGAGAATTAACAGCAGAGATATCCTAACCTGCTCAAACATGTGTCACATAGTCAGAAAGGAATAGCTCATTCTTAGATTCCTCATCAAGACATGGAAGGGCAGTGGACCTTTTCCTTCTTGGTTATTTAAAAAACTCTGTTAGTAACATAAAAAGTCAGACCTGAATTCTCATTCCAGCTTCAGCATTTCCTGTGTGACCTTAGGACACGATCCTTACCCTCTCTAAACCCAGGGCAATCTCAGGGACTAGTATTGTGCAGTGTAGCAGCCCTGCTAAACCTAACTGCCTTGCTTTTGAGGGTACCTTCTCAAGATATTTGAAAAAGTATTTGGTTATTGTGAAAAGAAAGTATGTAAAGTGTTCAACACAGAACCTGACAGATACTAACCATTCAGTGAACTGCAGCGTATGGCATCATTTATATTATTAACTGATATTCTCTATGTTGAACTAAAATCTAGGATTTGAAATTCATTATAGACAAAACATTATACCCAAGTAGAGTCATAGGCTGAGGACAGGTATGTATGTTGTGAGCAGCATTCGTATTAGAATCAGCAAAGAACAATCCTCTCCAGTATTCTTCACCTCCCAAATCTGTCCTGTTTAAGCCAGTGATGGCAAATACACATATGCCCGCACATGTAATCTAGCTACCTATGCCAGACATTGCCAGAAATTCACAGCTTTACTCTAGCTTGGGCCTCAAATCTTTCTCAAAACAGGGCTCCTCTAAATAATACCAGTTGAGGGGATTTGACCCTTGTATGGAAGCCTGTTTTCCATCCTTGGTCTAAGCTTACAGAAGAGTGTTTTCTTTACCTTCAGGGCCAGTCTAAGTAAGGTAAGATAGTTGCTCTTTGAGTCTTTCTGCATGATCCTACACGTTAGGTAGTATCACATTCAGTGGAAAAGCAAAGATCTGGAGGTACTGCCATTGGTCCTAACCTATCAAAAAGCCTTTTCTAGACTTCATTGTGGACCAATAAGGCCAACCATCACCAAGAGTGAATGGTGAAGCTAGGGATTTCAGATACTTCATAGGTGAATAAGGAATAATGGCTTGAGTATCTTTGCCACAAACTCAAGACTGCCATGGGGTTATTTGGAGAATGATCTGGCAGCATCAGGGCTACTTTCCCCTTATAGGTATAACTTGAAAGTTAAGGATACCTGGATGGCCTATCTAGAGCCTGGCAGGCTCAGGCTTCCTTATCCTCTGATGGAGTAGCAGTGCCCCTTTTTGTCCTCATGCTGTCTTACCATGACCACTGCAATCTGAGATTGCCATGGGTCTATTTTGATCTGCGTTAAGTTACAAAGTTGGAAGATAGCATAGTGCCAGCAGGAGCTGTATAGAAAGATCTAGCTGTTAACTAGGACTGAAAAGGATAGGAAATGAACCCCAAGAAGAATCATTTGGGACGGTCACTATAACATAAACAGCCATCCATTAAACCAGAATGGCTGCTACTTTCCTTTCCAGGTTAGCATAATGCCTTTCTCGTCATCCTTTCCCTTCTCGTGATGCAGTGGAATTCTTTTTAATAGTTACCGGAAAAGGGTCTTGTCATTGGACTTACAGCTAAAAGTAGATCATGCAGATAAGACCTGCAGGTCTCTACAGTGCTTGCAGTGCTGGGGTGCTGTTACTTCTTAGTTAAATAAATTCAAAACCACTGACCCAGAGTTTTTATAACAGTACTTCTGCCTTATATGAGGACATGCAACAAATAGTCCATTACCACTGATTGGATATGGATTTTTGGCCTGGCCACCTGCCACTTGATAATTTTAGAATAGGGTCACTTTTGGAACTGAAAGATACCTTAGAGGAGGAGACTGGTTTGCTAAATAGTTGCTTCTGATCGTCATGCACTCTACCTCCAGAGTCGGGGGCCAATCTCATGGCCTGCCTGGCAGAGGCCAGAGCTCCTTTTTCATTAGCTTCCAGGGCTGCAGACGTGGCCATTTCCAAACACCCAGGGTGCACTTAACTACTTGCTCCTTCTAATCTCAGCACTTCCACTCAAAACACATCAGCAGCTTTGTAACTTACTTTTTTTCCTCTCCGTTTGAGCCCTTCAGGTATTTGTGGGAGGAAGGTGGGGACACTGGCAAACTGTGCTGTCACTGATTTCAGAATGATACATTTACACCCTGAGTCACTGTCTCTGGAGAAACCTCTAAGCAAGAGTTCCAGGAGCCTTCTGAAGGGCTTGCATTCTCCCACACTAGTGATAACCCGGTCTTAGTTTCACCGGGATGCAAAATGGGAATATTAACCCTTCTCCTGTCTTGAGAATGCTAAAAAGTAAAACTCAGGTGTGGCAGGGAGTTTTCTGAGGCACTTTTAGGCACAGGTAGCATGCCGAGAGTGCTGTTAGGGATCTCTGGAAAGGGATCTCTGGTCTGACAGTTTCTTCTTTCACTAGCATCTGAATAATTAGGCACAGTTGGTAGAATAAGGGAGCTGCTGGTATGGGACTCTGACATCTGACCATTTTTTTCCCTCCACTGGGCTAACTTAGGTCTGTATTCCCTTTTCTCTGCCATGAAATATGTCTGTTGCATTGGCTTTTCCTTGATAGAAGCAGAGTACTGAATTTTATTTCTGATAAGCAGAATATCCTAAATAGAACCTGTCTCAGAGGACTTAGGTGTTCTCTTAGTCGTCTTTGTAGTCTACTGGTTGGTCGAAGCCCTGAGTTGAAAATGCTGAATGTAATGTCTTTCTGTCATGGATTGTTGTGCCCATCTGTTATAACACTGTATCTTGTTTCCTTGTTGGCTAGATAAGACCTATTTACATACACAGTTTGTCTTCTTGCCAGAGTATGGTCAGTATTCCTTTTGCCATGGAATTACCAGCAGACCTCTGATATTTGTGCCATGTCTTTCAAGGACAGGCCTGTGCCCCAGAAGTCATATCATACATGAAAATAATAAAGATCATGAGATAGTTTTGCCTTATTTTCTGCCTGTCTGTATTTTCTTGGCATGTGACCTAAGAGCAGGGTTAGGTAGAAATTGCCCTTGAAGTTTTAGATTCTTATTTTCCTGTCTAGAATTACAGTCAGTTGTTGAGATAGCCCTGCTCAGGCCAACACCACTAAAGGATGGCAACTTAAAAAATTTATTAGAAGTTGGGATCCACAGCACCTCTCAATAGAAGCATCTGGCCTTACATCAAGAGAAATCATATGCCACATGCCCTTTCACCCTGGTGATGCAACACCAGTACATGAGATGTAGAGGGAGGCATTGAAACAGCTCTCCATGGCCCATCCCCTCCAGGTGCGAGGCCATGGCCACCTGCTCTGGGTACAGGACAGGCCTCCTCATGCCCCACTCACAGGCATGCCCCAGCATGCCTAACACCCAATGACTGGAAGACAACCTCCAGGAAAAAGAGTAGACTCACATAGCCCAGACTTCCTTCCTTCCTTTTCTCTTTCCCTTCTTCCCTCCTTTCCTTCATTTCTTTCTCCCACCCCCATGTTTCTGTAATTTGTATAGTATTGTTGAGAGGTGTTGAAGAGATCAATAGCAATTCATCTTTTCCCTTATTGATTAAAGCAACACCCAGAAAAAAATGGCAGGCAGTACCAATCCATTTATCATAAGCCATCCATTTTCTACCAAGCCACCAGTGACCTCTCCCTCTGCCTATTACATTGTTGATTTACAGTTGGGTTACTCCTATTTCCAAGTTGCTTTAATGGGGATGACACTGTAATTGGCTCCTGTGATAAAATCTAGGTGAGCGAGGAGACTACAAGTATTGAACAGGAAAACTACTGTGGGGTCTTTTCTTTGACTCTGTGACTTTATTTGAGAAGCTGAATTGTGCTCTTGAGCAGAGGCAGTATGGCATCATGACAGAAGTTGCAGTCTCACCCATCCTTTCTCCAGTAGCACCCCCTCCTCCAATATGACATTTTTCTAAAGGGCACAGCCTTCCTTTGTTATCTGTTTTTCCACAGAATGTAAATTGAGCATGGTGAGTGAAAAGTCCATGACTCCAATGAATTGGCTCCATTTTTGCTAAAGGTGCAAAGGTTTAAAGGTTCTGTTACTCCTCTTATGAGCCTCTATGTAGTAGCTTTGGCACACCCAAATATGGGGAATATGTGGTCCTCAGAGTCAGGTCTTAGTACCGTTGGGAATGAAGAAAGAGCTCTTATACTTAGGAGGTTCTATATCTACCAGGGGGTGAAAAGTAGAAAGAGTTTTTATCATCTTTCTCTACCACAGAAACAAGCAAACATAGGGAGGAACTATGTGTATGTTTCATTCACACTCACTGGGAACACCCTCTGACTTTCACTCAGGAATGGAATGCTCTCCCTCATCCTCTCAAATAATATTTTAGCTGCCAAACTACATTGCAAATGGCAAATACTTATTAGTTCACTCACCTGGTGAAAAGACCAGGGTTCTTTGAATCTCACGACTCTTAAAAGGGAAGTCAGCATTTAACTGCAAAGCCCAAGTTTGGTTAACCCAGCTCCTGCTTCTCTTTAATACATCCTATTTTGAATTTTGTTGGTTCTTACACAGAAGAGACTATTGTCTACCATGCCCATTGTGATTATTAGGCCCTCTTAACCCCTCCACAGTCCTAAAGTTTGCTTTCATAGCATAAGGTGAGCCCATGCCCAGAAACTCCTGCATGTGTAGAGTTTTGGCAGAGAGCTAATATTTGGAAGCATACCTGTATAACCCTGCTCAGCCACTTACCTGAGTGGGCAGTTAATGGTGACCAGTGGGAGTAGTGGTTCCCATAGGTGGTGGTTGCCATCAGGGAGGTTGAAGCCTCTTATGTCAGGCCCAGCACACAGTCAGGCTTCTCCAGAGGAGCACTGCCATCTCAGTCATGTTTCCTGATTCCTGAGTGCCCAGTGGGTTGAGGTCACTGTTTTGGATGCCCCTCTCCCAGTAGGGAGATTTCGCTAGAAACCCAGTCGCTATGTCAGGTAGTTCTGAAATCTGGATGCCAGACCTGGAAAAGGCAGCCAGCTCTCTGTGAAGCTGGTTAATTACATGTGAAGCTGCCAGCAGGATGATTGTTTTTTTCTCATGGATCATTAATAAACCATTCTAGCCTGACAGTTCCATCACCTTCCTCAGCTTTTGCAGGCAGGTCTTCCTCCTTTTTAGACTAAAACTAAAAAATGGCTGGGAATGGCAAGAGGGAGAGAAAAGAAGAACCTATTTCCATTTAATGCACATTTTTTTTTCCTAAGCTGGGAAGTGGCCCCTGCTTTCAGATCATCTTGGCAACCAGAGTACAAAGAGTTCAAGCCTTGCCATGGATGGGAAGTGCTAGTGGCTCAGCTCCTAATATTTGCAGCAAAGTACAGACCAGGCCTGATTTGGAGACAAGGGAACTAGTGCAGCAGATGGCAAATAGTCCTGCTCCACTGGGGCTCAAGATACAAACCATCTTCTACCTTCAGCCAAGGCAGCCTCATTCCTGCTATGCCTGCATACAGAAAGCATTTCTGATTTTTTAGAAACTTCTTTTTTAGGCAAAGACGGAAGAAGGCAAAGCAAATATAATATGGGAAACTCAATCTAGTTACAAACATTTCCTTGTCAAACAAACTAAAATAGAGCATTTCCTTTGTTGGCTAAAAGAATTTAGAATAGAAATCTACTTTTCTCCATAGAGTACTGAGTGCAAAAATAATAAACAGATTATAAATAGAAATGAGTATGACCCATTCAGTTTCCAAGGACTTAGGCATCCAGCCTTCATAATACTGAATTGGAGCATTTTATAGCTATAAAGACTCTAGAGGTTATATAGTCCAATCCAAACATTTCACAGTATTTGAGGAAACTGAGAAAGGAAGAAGTTAATTACTTGGGCACATTCACCTAGTAAATTCCCAGTAGAGCTGAAGTTTCCACATCCCCATTGTATTGCTCTCCCCTTTATCCTCACAGTGTCTCCCAGAAAACAGCCACCAACACCTGATCATCCACTTGAAGTAATAATTTGAGAATATGAGTAAGTGATGTGATGGAGGAAAACAGAAGAAGTAAACAAGTGAATTCTCTTTAAATTATATTATTTTAGTGAGAAAAGGACAGGAGGCTAAGTCGGATGAAGTCATCTGGGGCCTCACAGTTTTCTTTAGGGAGACTCTTCCTAGATAGGGGTGCAAAGGTAACTATACACAGGATAAGAAGGCATATCAGAGAGGGAGGAATACAGGTGTCTGACAGACCTGGAATTTTCCACTGCTTCTCCTGATACGTAATTATAGAAAAGCTGCTGTCTACTCATGCCAAATCTGCTTCAGACAAGCCCAAAGCAAACGACCAAGGAGTGCTAAACTATGAGGGATTTTTTTTTAAATTCTTTTTGGTTTTTTTCTGAGTGAGGGAAATTATACTCTTAGTTTTTTATTATGAGAGTTGAGGGGAGGTCAAATTGCCTGGTTAGGATTGCCCTTGAATTCCCTAGGTGGGACTCCAGCGCAAGCATTATGTTCTGGCCAAATTCAGACAGGGCTACCCCTTTTGAAACCCTAGTATCCTGTGCTCTTGGTCCCATTTCCTATACTCTCACACAAGGCTGATTTGTGTGGCAAAATCAATGGCAGCTGGGCCATTTTGTCAGGGCCATTTTCTCCCACTCTGTAGCTGAGGCTGGTTACCCATCTTGTTAGCAGTGACGTCTATTTGTCTTTTAAGGGGTTATCAAGTAGGGGAACAGATCCCATTTTCCAGCAATTTTAATTTTATTAACTGATTTCACCCCCACCTTTTCCAAAGCACAGCTAAATGGAGCTAAACACACACACAAGAGCTATATTTAGTCCTGATGGTGTGATAGAGTAGAAAAGCACAAACATAGAAGTTTATCTGCTACCTAGTAAACACAGGGAGGTGTCAGGGCTGGAGAATTCAATAGTGATAATAAGCATTTATATGGTGCAATGACAACTTTGATACAGGCCATAATTTTCTGGTGACTGCTATTAATTGTGCTTCTGCCTGTGAACGGCCCCCTGGTGAAGGGCTTGCAATGCCACACAAGTTAAGCTATATTAAACATCAATTAAAACAGCGTAAAATAGAAACTGAATAAAATAGGCAAAGGTCAGAGTGACTGAACACACAGACAAGGCGTGGGAGAAGAAGGGTTAGGACCTATGAGCCTAATACACTGCTGGATTCCTGTGCACAGGTACACTTAGCTTCCTTTAGCTAAAGGTTTAGGAGGCTTGCTGGACAGTGAATTATGGTACCCTCTACCTTTTCTAAGTTCAGTTCTTCCTCAAAGGGGTTCCAGAAACTGCTCATTTTAGCAGCAAGAGATGAGAGAAGACAGCCACAGTCTACCAGTGTTGTCTAACAAAACTTTCTATGTGATAGAAATGTTCTTTATCTGTGCTGTCCAAATCATTAGCCACTAGCTACACATAGACATTGAGCACTTTAAATGTGGTTGCTGGACCTAAGGAATACAATATTTAATAAAGTTTAGTTAATTTTAATTTAAATAGCCACATGTGAAAAGTAACCACCATATTGGACAGTGTAGTACTCTAGACAGTCCCTTGCCCATTGGGCACTCTGAAAAGGTGATTTCCATAGTGATTCTACAACAAATCTCCACCTTCCGCATACCAGTGAGTGTGTCTTCTCAATACCTTTTTTTTTTTTTTTTTTTACCATTACCCATCATGCCCTTGACATAAACTTCCAAATTCTTTTATAAGGGCCACACACAGGGCCAAGAAGTGAGAAAGGAGTTCAACGCTGGAATCAGATCAGACAGCTTTGGCCTTATCTGCTAGTCAAGCTAATACTAGGTATCTCCCACTCATCCAGAAAAAAAAGAAGGAAATGGCTTTGGATCTGTGCTGAAAATCACAGATCTGTGGAGCTGTCACCGTTCCCACTGAACATCTGATTCAGTTGCTGAGTCTAACCCTTGAGTTTCCCAGAACTGCAGGGATTGCAGAATTGCCAGGTCATCCAGGCAACACTCTTCTGACATTTTTGGGTTCTTTTGGTTACTGAAATGAAGATACCTTTTTCTCATAGCTCTGTCAACACTTGTTGAATGCTTATAATGAATTCACTCATTAGGATGACATAGTATAGTGGAACGAAGAACCATGTTTGCAATCAGAAATCCCATGTTTAAGTCTTGACTTTCATTTACTAACTCAGTGACCTTGACAAAATCATTTCACCTCCTTGAGGGTTCATCTTCCACAATAAAAATGAGTGTGTTAGACTAAATGACCTGTGGTATCAGAGGACATAGAAAGAAGAGATCTTTGTTGCCGTGAAGCCCATGCCTCCACGCAGTCTCCCTCTTCAGATGTCAACCTGCATTTAAGCAACCCTTTCCTAGGGCCACCCAGAGGCTTCAAGTATACCTAGTTACCACTCACCAACTGCAAGTTGTTGTCCAGCACCACAGACTTGCCCTCAGCCAGACTGCTTTATATTTTTGCCTCTAGTCATTTCTGTGCTATGGGAACCCCAGGGAAGCCAAGAACAGTTTCCAAGATGCCATTTGAGCCCATTGCAGAAGAGGGCAAGGCATTTCTTGGATTAGGTAGTGGGTCCATAAAAAGGGACTTGGGGAGCTACCTGAAGTGTGCAGATGCCCATGCTGGCTCACTGGCTGTTTGCCAGCCCCTCTCCACCCAACAGTCAGTAGTCTCTACTCCAGGATTGTCCCCAGCCTCCCCGAGCCCCTGTGGAGTTGCCAACACTGCGCAGCTCACAAAGGGCCTTGTAGCATCTCTAATTGAGGAGCTGGTGAGCAGACGCCCTCAGGAGGTATTTTTAGCTACAATAATACAGCCTCATCTTTTTGTAGGATGTTTTGTTTGGTTACTTGGGGTTTTTTTGTTTGGTTTTTATTTTTGAGACAGAGTCTCACCATGTCACCCTCAGTAGAGTGCGGTAGCGTCACAGCTCACAGCAACCTCCAACTCATGGACTTAAGTGATTTTCTTGCCTCAGCCTCCTAAGTAACTGGGACTACAGGCACCTGCCACAACGCCTAGCTATTCTGTCGTTGTTGTTGCCATTGTCATTGTTGTTTAGATGGCCTGGGCCAAGTTCAAACCCACCAGCCTCGGTCGGTGTATGTAGCCAGCACCCTAACCACTGAGCTATGGGCACCGAGCCTGTTTGGCTATTTTTTAAATGAAATAAATAAGTAAAATTGAAGACTGTGATACTTACACGCTAGTGCCAACACCCAAGAAGTTTTGGCACAGCCCACTCACCACAGGCCAATGAAATTAATCCTCTCTAAGACAAGGTGCTGAGGCTCAGAGTTTGCCAGAATATTAGCCCAGATAGACAGTGTGTACAGAAGCCAGAAGAGCTAGAAATAGGAGGAATGATGCAGAGTGGCCCAGTGCAGAGGTGCGGAGGGCCTTGTGAGCAGCCTGGGTAGCTGGGAACCATCCTCATTCCAGGCAGCCTTGCAGTGTACAAAGGACTCAGTTCAGTGCTTTGCTGCCTTTTTAATGCTTTTGTTTTCCTTCTCTTCATCCTATCTGTGGCTTGTCATGTTTTCCTTGGCCTTTTTATTGTGTACTATCATGTGATCGGGGCTTAGAGGACGTTCACTGAGCTTGCTTCAAACCCCATCGCAAGATGCTGGATTGATCAGAGCAAATGGTTCTCAACCCTGGCTGCACGTTGGAATCATGGGGCAGGGTGGCTGATGCCTGGCCCTCTCTACAAAGATTCTGGCTTAATCAAGCTCCAGCTTTTTATTTTAAGTTCCCAGGTATATTAACTGATACCAAGGAACAACTGTGTTAATTTTGGTAGGTGTGATAACAGCACTCTAGTTATATAAGAAAATGACTGTGTTTTTTAGAGATGCATACTGAAGTATGAAAGGTTGAAATGGCATCATGTCTAAGCTATACATTAAAATAATTCCCCAAAGCAAAGGGGGCTATAGATAAAGCAAACATGACAACTTTGGTAACTGTTGGATCTGACTGATGGGTATATGGGAGTTCATTAATATTCTATTTCCAGTGTTTCACATTTTTCATATTATAGAAGTTTTCTTAATAATACAAATGAGCTGCTGTGTTGCTCTGAGAGATAGTTGCTGCTCTGCCTATAGAGCAAGCCTCCTTTCCATTTCTTTTGTTACTTCAATAAACTTACTTTTTTTCCCCAAATAATAATAATGATGAGTTTGTTTTGTTGGGTAGATGTGTTTTTTTGTTTGTTTTTTGAGACAGGTCTTCCTCTGTCACCCAGGTCTAGAGTGCAGTGGTGTCATCATAGGTCATAGCAACGCCCAACTCCTGGGCTAAAGTGGTCCTCCTGCCTCAGTCTCTTGAGTAGCTGGGGCCTCAGGCTGGTCTCAAACTCCTGGCCTCAAGCCATCCTCCCTCCTCAGACGTGAACCATCACACCTGGCCTGCACATATATTTTTTAAAAACTTTATGGCTCCCCAAGTGCTAAGATTGAGAAGTGCTGGTTTAGGAGGTTAAATTTAGATTCCCATACCCTAGAAGATCAGGTTTGACTTAGGACTTTGTCTAACTTAAGCCTGATTTTTCTGGAACAATGTGGACTTTTGGTAGAGGGGAGACAGGATGTGTACAGTGATCAAGTTAGACCCATATCTAGAATCTGAATGCAGGAATGGCTTCTCTGTAACTGCCCCTGAGAGCTTTTGAGCCTTGGAGTTAACCTCCTTTGTCACCTGTCAACCCTGCATGCCCCATCTTGTGGCCCTCTCTGGCTATACCAGGGCAATGGAAGAGACCTGCATTATGAAACATGCCACAAGAAAGCTCTGATCTCCTGGGAGTGCTCAGCTGTATCCCAGGTGGGACTTGGCTGAAATTGAGGAGTGAAGACTCAAGTTTCTACCTCCCTCCTTCGCAGGAGTCCTCGTGCTCTCAGCTCTGCATGCATGTATGTGAAGGCGGTTTTGTGTCCTTAGTGCCTGTTCCACTTCCCGAGTACTGTTTTGCTCTGGCTGCTCAGTATGTGGGAAGAACAGCAGCTTGCTGCAGCCAAACTAAATGGAGCTCAAGCTAGAAGCTTCTGTGCTTTTTTACACACCACAACCTAGCCTGGTTTAGCACTTTTTTCATTTGGGGTCAGGCTGCTAGCTCTTCCTTATTCGGGGAGCTTTGTGATTTATAAGTAAATATTAAGCTAGTCTGTGAGTTGCACAGAGATGCTGGAGCAGAGGGTGGCCTGTGGATGCCCCTGTCACTCATCCAGACCAGAGGCTTGCTTGGCTGCCCTCCTTCCTCCCCAGGAGCTCTGAGATAGTCCTTTCAACCAGTGCCTTCCTGAGAGAAGTACAGAAGTCACCCCTCCACCTCCTAGGAGGGTCTGGGGCATCTCTGTCTTCTACAGAGTCAGAGTCAGTATTGGTCTCATCACTGTCCTGTGCCTACAACTAAAATCCAAACAAGTCTGCCTTAAGTAGCCAACAAGGTACTAAAAACTCAAGTCCTACCATATGCCTACTCCACATTTCTTCATGGGACTTTTTGGATAGGTGGAGGCAGAAGTTTCTCCCAAATCTGGCCTGCTCCCTCCAGAGTGCTTCCATGCACATGCCTCCACTGTCACCACCCTCAGACTCTCCATAATAACTGTTTGTCCCTGGATGCAAACCACTTCTAGGGCAAAGACCATCTCTTTCATCTCCATTGTTCCCCAGCAACTGGCAAGGTACAGTCGCTATCCTGGTTCTAAATTAGCTTAATAGTTGTAGTGAATTAGTGAACCACAAAAGGGTTATGGCAGGGAGTGCCACTGTGCTAAGGGATGGAAATCTCACATTTACATGAGTTGCTCATCCATTTTGGCTTATGAATCTAAACTATATAGTGATCTTGAGCTCTAAGTTAGCATGGAGAGCAACCTATGACTAGGGACAGTCTATGGCCGGTAGCGGCTAGAAAGAAACATGCTACTTGTTACTCTTCCTACTTGCCTTTGGAGTAAAGGGTAGCCTTTCTATTCCTTGGTTTCTCTTTGCCTGAGGCGCTGAGGAGGGTGACATGTATATAGAAAGGGTTTCAATAGGAGGGGTTTCCCTTCTTTTTTCCCAGGCAGTCCACTAGTAGATACCTGGCCAGCTCTCTTGGAAGTTAATCCTTCTGAACCTAGATGAAACCTCAGGGACAGATACCTCAGCTTAAACATAACCATGTATAACAAGTGCTTCTGAAGTTAGTGACAGGACCATCCTGTGTATCCAAAAGCCAGTATGACACTGAGTCTTCTGTCTTAAGTGTAGAGCCAGAGGTTCTTAACCTAGGTATACCAATTCTCTTTCAAAGTGTATCAAAGTCCTGTCATCATCCCTAGAGATTGATGTAGAATCTGAACACTGATCTTTTTAATAGCTCCCTCAATGCTGGTAACATTCACATATGGCTGAGAGACATGGTCTCAGTCTTCACCAGAGGAGCTGAAGTAGCACTTGTCCTTCCTGAACAGCTGGCCTCCCTGTCCCCAAGGAGGGTAGGACAGTGGAGCACTGGTGTCACCCTCCTTGTTAGTTCTAAGACAGAACTCCCACATCGCGCAGTTAGTTGTGCAGCTTCCTACCCACCCACACACATGAAGCACACTGCATCTTAACTGTGTGCAGATACATGGAGGGAAAACAGATTTATCTGTGGACGGGTTCAATTTTGCTTTGGGGGATATTAGTGAACAATCCACAGCCATCTCTGCAGTTTGTTATCAGAGATGATGGTTTTTAAAAGTTCTAGTTCGAGGAATGCTCGCCTGCATCCATCCCACCAGCTCCTGAGCATCACATCCCATGACTGGTAGCAGAAGAGCCTGACTTAGCAGGGATAGGAAAGGCCAGACACCAGTTGAACTCCCAGACAGCTTCCTACCCTCCTTCCGTATCTTGTCAGATATTTCAAGCTTTAAGTCCTTATTTGTGCTCTGCCTACTTGGCTGGCTGTTCTTGCACTTGAGCGGCTTGTTTGCCTGGACAGGTCCAAGCTGTCTGAGCCATCAGCAGCTGCACCTCCTCCCTCGCGCCTTCTGTCTGAGCCAACCTTGATTCACAGTAGTACAGATGGCCCTAACCATACCCAGCAATGTCTGCCACTCCCATCCCCTCTCCTTCCTGCTTTCCCAAGATGAAAGGGCTTGGCTAAGCCTCACCTGCAGGTCAACCTGGAGCTAAGATGATAAAAAGATTTTACCTAAAACTCCATAGGAGAAGGACAGGGCAAGGGATAAGGTCAGTTTTGCAGAAGACATTTTGCATCCTCTATCAGCTAATCTGTTTTTGCAAATGGCCTTATTACCACACACTTTGCTTCCTGAGTATTACTAGGAGCCGAGAGAGAATCAGAGGAAACACCAGGTGTCAGAAACCACCTTTCTTTTTATTTCTACCCTTATTTTAATAACAGACTTTGGCAACCTCTCAAAGTACTGCTCCTCATTTTTTCATTGTGGTTCAGGTGCTAAAAGGTAGTCCCCTGTAATATACCATTATAATCAGTTAGTTTTTCTTCTCCTTGTCCCTTTCCTATGGAAATGAAGTGACTGCCAACAAGTGTAAAAAAGGGGTAGTGAGTGACCTTGTATAGGAGAAAGACAGGCTGCAGCAATTCTAGGGCACCACTCTACCTTTCTCTGTTGGCATATGCTGAGTTTAGAGCTGCATGGGAATAGGATGACCCATCTAGCAGGCTCTGCCTGAGCAAGACCCACAGCCATCCACTCTGGCAACAGCCTGTGTTAAGGGAGGGGATCGTGGGGCAGCAGTCTACTACACTATAGACTGTTCCACTTTGGATGTGGCCATACAATGCAAATACATTGGCTCATTTGGGTCATCTATAATCTGAGGGGATCCTAGCAGCAGCTGTTAGAATGCCATTGGTACAGCTATACCAGTATTTACATTATTTACCTTAATACTTAGTTTGCCTTACCTTATTTCAAGGCTTTTTCTCCTTTGGAGAAAACGCTTCTAGTCTAAGGCTATTTAAACAGGAAGAACATAAGCCCCCAAAGCAAACCTTTTTTATAGAGGAATATTAGGATTGAGATATATATTATCAACTCTCCACACAACTAGAAATATTTTCTTCGGGATATGGGTATTTTTAAATCTTTGATAATGATAAAATATCTTAATTGGCATCCAAAGACCAGTAGTAAACTAACTAAAGAAAACAGAGAGGCCTGAAGAGGCACCTGCTTCTATTCCTAGAACTTGAAGCCAGTTATTTGGTGAACTCTTTCATGCCTGAGTGGGCATCAGGCCATGTGGATGGCATGGAATTAAAGGGCCTTATTTCACTGAAATGTCATGGTTACCTAGGTCTAGAGCTAGGGTCTTCGCCTTTCTGTCCAATTTGGTAAGGAAGAGAGATCCTTTATCACGGAATCCTTTAACACTCAGAAACCTTTTCTCTCTAGAGCCACATGATAGATCTCCCCAAAGCAATTCTGTGTTCTTCATAACTTCTCTGCCCTCCTTATGCAGAATATTATGTCACTTTCTCTTCCTGTTGTAATTGTTATTTATTCTCTTGGGTCTATTCTTTTCGTGTGTCTGACCAAATCGTAGTGACCTGTTTGCTTTTGAGCTAGAAATTCTAGTCATTTGGAAGTGCTAGACTGAGTGATCTGCAGACATAATTCAAGTACTTGGGGTATAGGTCCCAAGGATCTTAATTGACAATATCTATTTTAGTCCTATTAATGACGATCAGACTGATAACCAAAAACATGAGCCAGCAACAACATATAGCAGATACTACTACCCCCCTCACACACACACCATTACGTTGGAGCACCACCCTGGAGCTCCTCAGCACAGTGCCAAGGGAACAGCTCAGCTCCAGGAGGGATGCTACCCTCCTCTTCCTGCAGTAAGATGTGATATAGGAGAGTGCACGGCAGGGCAGAGACATGGAGGGGCAGTTCTACCCCCATTCTCCCAGGGCATTGTCTGCAAACCTGCATAGACAGGGACCTACAGAAGGCTGCCATGGCCCTTAAGAGCTGCCTGCACTGCTGCCCTGGGTGACAAGGGCTGTATAAGTAACAACTACTAATCACCCATGAAGATTTTTCCCATTGTTCCAGAACACGGTTACCTCTTAGGCTCCTTGTGTGGCATCCACTGAAGTTCTGGACAGAGAAGTGGCTCTGTTCTGTCTGGGGCCAAGTCAGGAAAACACTGCCCAGCCGATTCTTCCCCAGTCTCTGTTCCAAACAGAAAACCCTCAGTGGCCCTCAGTGTCTGCTACTTTCTATAGACACCTGATCCCATCTGAGGCTGTTTCCCGGCAGGGAAAGCCCTCTTACAGCTCCAGCAGCACTCCTTCGGGGCAAAATCTTTATCCTTGTGATATTTTGTTGGCTGACGCAGCAAGACCTGAACTTCCAGGAGAGAAGTGAAATGACCTTGGGGGTGGCAGGTTCAGTAAAGCAACCCTTTTTTTTGTTGCTGATTTCCACATGTTAAATGCTTCTAATTGCTCCTGACCTTCCTGACCTCTGTTTGTTGGTCAGGTCCTATATGTACTGTGGCATCCATGCAGGGTATGAGGGAGAAGCAGCTTTCCTATTGTACTCTGGCACCTGACAAGGGTTCTCTATCCAGCTTTGGCATTGCCAGTAGGGAACTGCTGAAGTAGCACTCTGGAGAATCACCCGGGGGACCCCTCCATCTCCTGCCAAGCTAAACAAACCCTGCCCATGCACCCTTCTGAATCACACCTCACTGCAGCAGTTCCTTCTTCCCTGGTACGGCACAGGGCACCACTTTATGGGAGGGTCCTGAGTATCAGCAAGAAAGGCATTTGATAAGAAACAGATTGATTCTGGGGGAGTGCTACTCAGTCATCTTTTAAGTAGAAAAGGTCGTCAGAGCTGTGTGGTGCTGGGGTTGGATTATTGTTGACTCTGCCTTGCTGCAGCAAAGGGGCCAGCTCACTGGGGCCAGCTGTGAGTATTGCCAACCCCACCCAGCTGCTGAGAGCCCAGCACAATGAAAACTCATGCTGTGTGGACACAGATGAGCTTGCATGTCAGCATGAGCCCATTTTTAGCCCTTGTTCAGGAAGGGCAGTTCATGACACAGTAATTTAATTACATTTGCCTCCCTCCATGGCCCACATATTCGAAGAGGTTTAGGGGGAAATGAATCTGGCTGAGGAACATTACCCTGCTGCTCTGGCGCTGCCCCAGAGCCAAGCCACAGTACCATAAAGGGTCTTACCATCCTGAGTATGGCCCAGGGCATCTGTCTGCACTGCAGGCTCTCTGGCCAGGCAGCCTGCTGGCACATCTGGCAAGGCAACCTCTGGAAGCAGTCTGTCTCCATCACTGGGAAGCCCCAGGAGGCAAAATAAGTGGACTCCCTACCCCCTACTCTAGATCTGCTGTTAGCAAATTCAGCAATAACTAAAGCCACGGTGTTAGCTTTAACCACAGATTTCAGTACATTTACGATGGAGAAAGCAGAATGAAACCACACACACCCCTGATATTACAGCCTCAGTAACAGCCACAGCCCTGATTTCAGAATTGTTAGACCATATCCTTGTACTTTTGCCCTGCAAATGACTGACATTTAGGGACCTGGAATCGATTCCCTAGTCCTTGCTTCCAGTGAACTTAACTATGTTTCTTATTTCAAATGCTCATCAGTTTTGTTATGTATGCCTGAGCTTAACCCACAGCCACACTGCACACCCCAGAGACCTGCCCCTGCCTCCCAGCCAGCCGGTGCTTCTTTTGCATTGAGTTTATCTACTCATCAGGAGGCACCCAGCACGGCTTTTTCTTTCTCTTATTGTCACCCCCTTGTCCAGAGAAGTGGGAGGCTCTGCTATCCTGGGTAGCAATCCTGCTAGAGAAGTGTATTTTCCTTGGTTATCTCTCTCTCTCTCCCCACTAAGAGCACATTCTCCTGGCTGGCTAATCTCTCCTGCGTAATGACAGCAGCACCTCTGAGAGAAAGGGAATTTCTCTGGCACAGTTCGTCTCAGCACCAGCATAACACAGGCTGTTGCTTAGGAGTGGGAATCATTAGAGTCAGGCCATTATTGGAGGGGACCGGTCTCTAGGGGAGCTAGCAGAAATTACTGCTCCTTAATAGATGGAAACTCATTTGCTTGAAGCCCCCGCCCTCCTCTTTATTTCTCTGCATTCTCCACCTCCCTTTGCTTCTCTGCTTTGAAGTTGAAAAGAGAGGTAACTCCACCCAATGCAAGACGGCAAATTTCTGCTAAATTAACTTGTTTAAAAGAGATCCTTAGCGGAAAGTGGCTGTTCTTTTAGAATGTTTCTACAGGGATTTCATTTGAAACCATCATGAAGGAGACAAATTCTAATTAAATGTATGTGATAAAATTATAGTCAGGGCCACTCCAATTCCCAAGAGAGGCTTTGTTGAGACAGAGGAAGAGGATACAATTTACTAGTTTCTTAGACCCCCATTTCAGAGTGGGTTCCTGAGTCAGCTTGGGCTAAGCTTTCTCTCTGATAGTATTTGATTATACAGTACCAGGGAAGACAAGGGAAGTAAAGCAGGACTCCAGACTTCTCTGCTTCACTAGTGGTCTTCTTAACCTTGAACAGACCTCTAATATAATTTAGCTTCTGCAAGCCTTTCCTGCATGGGAATAGATGTTCTTTACCTAACTACCCTGCATTCGCATAGGGAGAAGGGAAAGCCTACATAAGCAACAAATGCCATTTTTGATTTATTAGCTCTTTGGGCTGCCATCAGAACCCACATGCCCTGAAACACTTGTGGTTGAAGAGAAAGGAAAAGCTGCCTGATTTCTCAGCTCTAGCTATTCCAATGAATCATGAGTGGGCACTATCTGTCTCAAAACATAAAGCATAATAAAGTGCTGGGGAGAAAGGCCTTCTTCCCTTCTCTTGGAGGAGAACTAAGGGATTACACTGAATGGCAAATTCCTGGGGAGACTGATTGCTTTGCCATTTCTATAAATGGTCCCCCCTGGAGGTGATGTTCAGGTGGCCTTGCTGGTGCTCAGTGATAGTATTAGGTTGAGAACTCAGAGAGGGACCAGAGATCTAGTTTCTATATCACCAGTTGTGTGACACTGGGCCAGTCACACTTCCCTGGGCTTTATTTCTCTCATGATAAAATGAGGGGGCTCTGCCGGGCACAGCGGCTCATACCTATAATCCTAGCACTCTGAGAAGCAGAGACGGGTGGACCGCCTGAGCTCACAGGTTCAAGACCAACCTAAGCCAGAGCGAGACCTTGTCTCTAAAAAAGAAAAAAATAGCCAAGCAGGCCGGGCATGGTGGCTCACGTCTGTAATCCCAGCGCTATGGGAGGCCAAGGCGGGTGGATTTCCATTGCTCACAGTTCAAGACCAGCATAAGCATGAGTGAGCCAGAGAAAAGACCCCATCTCAACCACCAGGAAAGAACACCACCGGGCGTTGTGGCAAGCGCCTGTAATCCCAGCTACTTGGGAGGCAACCGGCCCGTGCATCGTTACTAGGAAGGACAATGGAAACAAACAAACAAACAAAAAAACAACAAGGAAACTAAGAAAAGTAAAGCCAGCTGAAATAAAAGCAAAAAAAAAAAAAAAATAGCCAAGCATTGTGGTGGGCGCCTGTAGTCCCCCAAATACATGGAAGGCTGGGGGAGGAGAATCACTTAAGCCCAACAGTTTGAGGTTGCTGTGAGCTATGATATAACAGCACTCTACCAGGGGTGACAAAGTGAGACTATGTCTCAAAAAAAAAAAGAGGGGCTCAGCTAGATTTTCTGAATTAACTTAGAAGTTCTGTTCACTGGGCAGTGCCTATGGCTCAGTGAGTAGGGTTCCAGCCCCATATACCAAGGGTGGTGGGTTCAAACCCAGTCCCAGCCAAAATGCAACAAAAAATAGCTGGGCGTTGTGGCAGGCACCTATAGTCCCAGCTACTGGGGAGGCTGAGGCAAGAGAATCTCCTAAGCCCAAGAGCTGGAAGTTGCTGTGAGCTGTGACATCATGACACTCTGCCGAGGGCGACAAAGTAAAACTCTGTCTCTAAAAAATAAAACATAAAAAAATAAAATGAATAAATAAAAAGTCATTCTGTTCACTGACTCCACATCTCAGAATTTAGAAGCCATAAACGTTCCATCTCAGTACCACACCCATGAGGTGAAGATGCCCTCTCTGATGTGGTACCATTAGTCAGAGCAGAAGTGGATTTAGACAGGAAGGAGGAAGCGGAAGTAAGGAAAGGGAAAGCTACCCAGCAGGCACAATGCACAGAAATGCGAAGAATACAGAAAAGGCCAGTGCCTTATTCTTGTATCCATCCTTCTCTGTGGTTTCAGATTTCTTCTGTCACACATGCACACAACACCCCTAGTGCTTGTAATAACTTTCTTCATGAGAGAAATAAAATGAAATGCAAAAGTGCTTTGAAATAGCTCCATCTTGTCCTGTCTTTCTGAGTCCCCTCTCATCATTTCTTTTTTTTTGTTTTTTTGAGACAGAGTCTCACTTTGTCACCCTCAGCAGAGTGCTGTGGCATCACAGCTCACAGCAACTCTAGCTCTTGGGCTTAGGCAATTCTTTTGCCTCAGCCTCCCGAGTAGCTGGCCCTCTCATCATTTCTAGTGGAAATTGTCTTCCCTTTCCCTGGTTTCTTTAGTAGTGTCTTGCTCAGGCTTTTCTTTTCCTTTCTCCTTTCTTATTCCAGCCTCACCCCTGCCTAGCCTTAAAGAGATGAATTGGAAGAATATGCTATCATGTCAGAAGGAAGCCATTGTTAGTTCACACAGGCAGACACTAATAGGATAAAGTATTATCCAACTTGCTTTAAGTCCAAAAATTAAGTCTTCTTGCAATGGTAATAGATTATAACTTATAACCACTGTGGCTGGCAGGCTGCAGGAACAGGTTGTTAGTAGCTGTGGCCTGAGCTTCGTTTCTGGGCCTATTGTGTAGGATGCACTGAGTGTTCCTCCAGACACAGCTGCATGATCCAGGGACCTGGTACTTGGTTCATGACTAGAACTGCTTCTGCAGAGAGCTGCCAATAACTCTTCCAGTCCCCCTACAAAGGGAGAAGCTATCTAAATGGTCTTAGTGAAGCTGGATGAGTGGGCAGGTGAAGGGAAGAAGACTGGAAGACGGGTAGAAATAGCTTGAGGCCAGGAAACCAAACTTTGTACAGGAAACAGTGTGTGAAAGCTCTTCTCAGTTATCCTTCCTGACTCATTGAGCAGGTAGAATGACTTATCTAGTAACTAAATCAACCCTAGCTTAGAGATGCAGAGAAACCAGGGTTGAGACCTCAAAGGAACTGTAAGAGAGACTACAGATTAAGGAATTACCTTTGAGAGGAAATATCATGAGAACTATTAGAAGAAAGTTATCATTCTTCAAAATGGACCATATAGGTCCTGTCATGGCAGATGAATGTACTCAAATGGGGATTATGGGAAAGAAAACCTAAAATGGGCCAAGCACAGTAGCTGATGCCTGTAATCCCAGCACTCTGGGAGACCACAGCAGGTGGTTTGGTTGAGCTGAAGAGTTCAAAACCAGCCTGAGCAAGTGAGATCCTATCTCTACTAAATATAGAAAAACTAGCGTGGTGTTGTGGTAGGCATCTGTTGTCTCAGCTACTCAAGAGGCTGAGCCAAGAGGATTGCTCAACCCAAGAGTTTGAGGTTGCTGTGAGCTATGATGTCACAGCACTCCATCGAGGGCAATAGAGTGAGACTCTCACTCAAACAAACAAAAAAGAAAAGAAAACCTGGGGCCAAGCACGGTGGCTCATGCTTATAATCCTAGCACTCCGGGATGCTGAGGCAGGTAGATTGTCTGAGCCCACAAATTTGAGACCAGCATAAACCAGAATGAGACATCCTCTCTAAAACTAGCCAGGCATTGTGGCTGGCACCTGTAGTCCCAACTACTTGGGAGGCTGAGGCAGGAGAATCGCTTGAACCCAGGAAATTGAGATTGCTGTGAGCTGTGATGCTACAGCACTCTACCAAGGGTGACAAAGTGAGACTGTATCTCAAAAAAAAAAAAAAAACCCAGAAAACCTGAAATGATAATTAATTGGAGGATGTTTTTAATTAATGGGAATATAAGAAAATGGGTAGGTAAAAGACATAGTGGATCAAAGGCTATTGCTTTGGCATTCTGTAACCACTCTAAACTTGAGTAGTTGGCTCTAATATTGTTCCTGGGTATACAGGGTGAATGAAGGGCTAAGTGCTACTTTGATCCATCTAGCCCTCACACCTAGCATTAAAGTAGCCTCTCATCTCGGTGCTTTCCTACTAAAGGTTCAAAACTCTTATTTAATGTGATAAGCTAGAGAAAATCACTCCATCCTCCCCAAATGCTAACTTCCTTTGACAAGATAGTTTCTCCCAGGGATATCCCCACAGGCCTAGTCCTAATCTGTCTGACTCACTGGAAGGGTCTATGTGCACCGAATCATAGTCATCATTATTTTTATTGGAAAACATGATTTATATAACATTCTCCCTTTGGAATAATACTCCTTTTGTGGACAAACAGCAAGTTGCATCTTCTCCTCTCCCTCCCCATGACTAAACCTTAATAGAAATGAGGGAATGGGTTCAGAACAGATCACTGAGGGAGCCTGTCTGGGTCCAGATTAGATTACAGCCCTGAAGGCTAGTTGCTTCCCCAAGCAGTGGAGAACCTTCTGGGTAGGACAGGACTATTGTGGGTAGGTGGTTTGGCCCAAGTACTGACAGCAAAAACTAGCATGTACTAGAAGATAAAACCTGTGATCATCCTTAAATCTAATTCTAGCCTCTCATTAGGAAATCAAAGCATATTGCTTTCTTCACCTCTCTAGGAAAAGTTGATCTTCCTGCTTTTTTACTCCTCTGTTTTGCAACCTGAAATTTCCCACTAGAAGTCCTCCCCCATCCAGCGTCCAGCCAGCCTCCCACTTGCTCAGGCAAAAGAATCTCCCTGGCTTTCCTCCTTAACTGCATTGCAGACCCTTTGCCTATGTATCTGTCATATAACTCCATTCTTTTTTCACTTGCTCAAATTATGGTGCTTTTTTCCTGCCTTTCTTTTCTCCAGGCTCACCAGTACTAATTGGAAGCCCTCTCTGTGCTATCTTCTCCCTCCACATGCGACCTCCATCTCCACTGCCAGTCCTAGTGATACCCTGTGGTCAGGGAGGATTTTATCATTGACCTTCTTAATAATATTGCTTTGACAGCATCCTGACAGAGAAACAGGGATAGGTGGAGAAGACTCTTAAGAAGCTTGCCTTCTTAGTATAAGGACCAAGGCTTCGGAGTAAGATATTTCTTGTCCCTGTGCTCAGCTTGTGTAATACTACCGGCACCTTTACCTTCTTCTGGTTTACCATAAGAAAAGGTAATTCCTGGACTAAGTACCTTGGGCACTTATTTGCCCAAAGTCACTCAGCTAGTAAGTGATGGAACCTATGATTCAACCCAAGAAGACGAGTTCCAGAATCTCTGCTTTCAAACACTATGCTCTATCGCTCTGTGTGGGTGAGCGTGCATGTGCATATTTTACTGATCTTGTTCCTGAAGTCCTTATCTCTACTCCAAGAAGTAATTTACTTCACTTTAATTTAAAGCAAAGATGAAAATGTTAATCCACTGCCCAAACCATTCTTCCCCCCTGTAGGGAAAATGGTGCTTTCTGAATGGATGGAGACCAAGAGAGTTGATTTGAGCCAAAAGCTGCCTTGCAGTTTAGCTCAGGCAAGATTTAGAAATGGCGTGAACAGTGCCTGCATTAGCCGATGGCATAGAGTGCTGAGTGCCAGCAGAGGAGATAAAATCAGACATATGTTTGGATATAAATGTTCTCTCCTTCTCTCTTTTCTCTTTTCTAATTTTAAGCCCCTGCTGCTTTGTTGCAGTCATATGGTAGAGCCTTAATTGTGAGGTGTGACCCCCTTGAGGTAGAACCCTAGAGTGAGTAAGGCCTACTGAGCCTTCTCTCTCTCCCCCTCTCTCGCTTGCTTTCTTTCCCCCTCCATTAGCACTGAGACCACAGACTCTGGCCTTCTTACCCAACAATAGGAATTGTCTAACATTGTTCCATCCAACACCCAGCAAGTTGCTGGCCTCAATACACATTAAATAGTCATGATAAAGCTAATGTCTCTAGGCTGTAGAAACTAGCTGTGTACCTTTACCTTCATTGGTAATGGGATGCAGCATTACACTGAAAGGTATTAACAAGCCCTGGAGCAGATCATGGAAGTGACAGCTACAGCTTGGCACTTAAAAAGTTAGAGCTGGAGTAGATACAGTGAATGGGGGTACTGAGGAGCCCCCCAGTATTCTCTGTTGGACCAAATAAGCAAAAAACACTCCAGTAAGGAGAACTTCTCTGGGAGGTGCTTGAATATTTCTATCAGTCCTCTACTCTGCAAAGCTTCTAAGTCAAAGGTTGGGAGGAGGCCAAGCTACCTTTCTTACTATGAACAGTCCATCTTTACCTAATGTACCCTTTCCCCTGTAGTGGGACCCTACAATTTCTGATTACTACTGGGCCTAAGAATCAGGCAGCTCTTACATACAGTCCTGAAATTGTAAACCCTTAGCACATGCTACCCCTGGGCCAACTTTGGAACCCCTTTGTTCAGAATGTTGGTCAGGCCCTGGAGGGCAGTGGAACCAATTCTGAAGGAAATTAAACAGCTATAAGGGAAGAAAAGAACACAGAAGTATCTGCAGGCAGGTCCCATTTTAATTGCATATTGGCAGGGAAAGAAATACTTTCTTGATAGTAAGAGCCTGAGCACTTTGACTTCCAAGTCAAGAGTTCTGGATTTTAGCCTCACCTCTTCCACTACCTAGTCGTATGACCTTTGATACATCTTTCAGTTTCTTTCTCTAAGGTCAGTCTCCTTAACCAAAAACATGAAGGGATTAGTCTAAATGATTTTTTATAGCCTTCAGTTCTAAGGAAAATTCTTTAATTCCCTATATTCTATAATAGTCTTTACCTCTAATGTGTTACTAGAGCTACCAACTCATGTTCCGTTCCCAGGTAACAAACCTGGGCCAGGCCTGAGGATGAGTCACTGACAAAGCATTAGTGGCTATTCTTTTGGTGTTCATGGGACTCCTCTGTGAAGAACTGTCCCAGGTGCCTGCTCCAGAGAATATACCCAATGTTACGGCAAAAGAAGCTTACTGCTCTGAAGGCCTGAAACGGTGCCCAGAACAAAGGGTTAACCCACTGGGGATAGGAAGTATACTTGCAGCTTCAAGGATGCTTACAGTTAGGATCCAAATTCTTAGTCTCCTCCGACTTCCTTTAAGATTCCATTTAGAAAGTACTTCTCACACAGATTCAAAAATCTGAATATGCTCAAGAAAAATACATTTGTTCTTAGGACTCTTCCACAAGATTGTTGTAGGCCCATTTTTCTACCTTTCCCCTCAGACCATTATCCATAGACCTTTAGTCACTGCATAGTTACTGCACTTAAATCCAGATCCCCCAGGGTCCTTGGGTAGAACCTTTGCTGCCTGACTAGCTTCTGCCTAAATAGCTATCAAAGAAAAAAAAGGAGGTGGCCAGGCGTAGTGACTCATATCTAATCCCAGCATTTTGAGAGGCTGAGGTGGGTGGATAGCCTGAGCTCACAAGTTCGAGACCAGCCTGAGCTAGAGCGAGACCCCATCTATAAAAATAGCCAGGTGTTGTGGTAGGTACCTGTAGTCCCAGCTACTCAGGAGGCTGAGGCAAGAGAATGTTTAAGCCTAGGAGTTAGAGGTTGCTGTGAGCTATGACACTACAGAACTCTACTGGGGGCAACAAAGTGAGACTCTGTCTCAAAAAAAAAAAAAGTGGGGGGTGTTAGGAAAAGGGCTCCCCATCCACAATGTCTGAAGCATCAACTTTCTCCACAATTGCTTCTGAATGCATACCCAGCAAAATGTTTTAAACAGCCTGAGTGTGGCTTGTGACAATAGGAAAGAGAATAATTTCTTGCTTTTTAAACTGGTCCTAGCCAAGTTCCACCCTTTGCGGTGCTGTTTTCTTTCCTTTTACTAAGGGTATGGTGGTAAAGGGGAGACAGAGGGAACATTATCTTTGTTGCCCAGAAAAATGAGTGGCAGCTTGTGAGTGTGTACCTGTGCATATACACTGCCCTAACTGATACCCAGAAATGATCTCTGTACCCAAGAGGATTAAGAATTGGCCCTTTCTTAGCCAATTGCTGCAAAGTGCTGCCTTTCTCTTTTTCTCCTCAGTGCCAGGGAGTTCCCACTCAGTCCCAATTCCCTGCATTAGTATAAATATTAGCACTGACGAAACACAAGGTCCTAGTTCATGTAGCCTCTCCAGACATTGTTACTCAGTAAGCATCAGGAGATTAGACACCCACCACCAAGACATGTTTGACTATTTAACACCCAGAGAACCAAAAATACTGTCTGTGGGAAATTTAAGACAAACTGCATTATTGCAGATCTCTTAAATCCAGATCCCCCAGGTCCTTGGGTAGAGCTGTTGCTACCTGACTAGCTTCTGCTGAGGTGGCATTTAACTTTTGGCCCATTCCCAAGAGCTGAGGCTGACCCATTTCCCCTGCTTCTCCAGGGCATTGGTAATTTGGTTGTACCCCCAACAAAGCCAGGGACTAACACAATTAGCTTGTGGAAGGTGCACTAGAACTGGAGTGCTTTTATTTTAGCTAAGGAAAGGTTGTTGACAACTTTAGCATTTTCCCACACTTAAAAAAAATAACATTTGTCTCCCCCCCCCATTGTACTCCTCCCTTGCCCTCCCCCCCACCTTTTTTCTTTAAATAGAAATGACTTGGTTGATGTTCATAAGAATCTATAGGTTCAGGGTCTTATTCGATTTAACCCTTTTGGGACACTGAATTAAAAATTGAACAGTATTTATTAAAATACAAAAATACACTTTTCTCACATTACAATCAGTGTTCTTGTGTTGGCAATTCCCCCCACCCATACCACCCCATTTCAAATCTGAACCCCTTATTTTCTTTTAAAGCTAAAATAATAACTGAAGGAAGTTACATCATTAAGTGGACCAGAATAACAGAGATCTCTGCCTTCCCACCCACGCCAACCCTTCTCTCCCATCTCCTCCTGAGGTGGGCCTGGGGGAGGGAAGCTTCCCCTCAGAGTGCTCTTTTCAACAGGACTCCATGCAGAACTCACTCATGTGTGCATGTGTGTCTCTTGTAACTGTGGCTCTCACGTCTTTTTTTGGTGACCCGTACTAGTTGGACTTTAAGCCTTTGCCCTTTTTGTCTTTCTACTCTGCCCCCACCCCATCACCACAACCATTTGACATCAGCGGTAATAATCCCTAATGAATCAGCACTTACAGTAGTCACCAAATCACAAGCATGAGAAAAGCTTCCACTCCCCCAAGCTCCCCACTCCCAGTCTCTCCTTGCTCTCCACCTTAAAACAAACAAAACCTTTTTTAAAATCATAAAATGCCATCATCTACAATCATTTGTCAGATACCAGGAACAACAGGTGGACATGGCACAAAGCTAATTTGTGGCCTCCTGTGAGTACATTCTCTTAGCTTCTGCCCTCTCTTCCCACCCCCACTCCCCATTGCCGCACTCCCTTCAGGGACCTCCTCTTTTTCATGGGAAACCCTGATTAGACACATGCCTCGCAGAGTGGGTTAAGCCCAACTGCGGGAATCTGGTGCAGTGTGAAAGCATTACACGAGAGCTACGCCAGCTCCATTCCTTCTCTTCTTCCTCAAGCACTGTGTTGTCAGGCAAGGCACATGCGTGTCCCAATGACTTGTGCACATGGACAAAGATTCAGGCCCTGAACAGGTTGCTTTGAATTTTGGTGGTTTTCCTGTTTAAAATACATTTACAGATCTATCTTCCCCTTGGCTTCTAAAGAAAAAAAAAATTATTGCCTCTAACATTTGGCACAGTACAAATTCATGATGCTTTTTTTTTTTGTTTTTGTTTTTTAGTAAGATAAAACTGCAAAGACAGCTCTCAGCTTAAGAAAGATGTCTGTAGAAATGGGTATTCCTGTGTCCTATGAAGCATCGTCATCTAAAAAAATGACAGATTCAGTCTATCCCTCCTACTTCCTCAGCAGCCCACATTCTACCTCTTTAGGGATATTTGTTGTTTTAGTTTGTTTTATCTTAGCAGTTTCAACCTTATACCAGAAATCCCTTCTGGCAGCATAGCAAGTTGCTTATTACCCACAACATTCCCAAGATTTCCCCTCCCCCCCCCTTTAAATAGAACTTACAAGTTAGAAAATAGTTTTGTTTTAATTTTTTGTTTTTAAATTTTAATATAATCTGTTTTTTTATCAGCCCATAGATTTAATATATAAGCATATACAAGAAAAAGTCTCTCCCCACTCTGTACAAAAGTTGCTGTCTCTTTTTTTGTGCATTCTATTGCATTTTATAAGTTTTTGGGGGAGAGGGGAGTCATATTTGAGTTTCCTGTACCTTGTCCTTGGTATGGGTCTGAATTATATAAGGTTCAGAGATAGTGGTGACTGTGGGGTGCAGAGAGTTCCCCAGGCTGTTTTCTGTCCAGTGGGCCCCATGTGCTGGTTTGTAGGTGTTGTAGTTAATATGGTCATGAATTGTGGGCAGCACTACTGCCCCCTCACCTGATACACCGGATGGAGCTGCTGTTGCTGCTGCAGATGCTGCCGCTGGGATGTCTTCATCCACCTGAATAATCTCAACTGTCCGGGCGGCTGTGACTGTACTCCGCTGCTGGTGCCGTTTGCGAAGTTTATAGAAGACAATCAACATGGCAGCCGCTAGTAGAGTCACTGCCACAAAGCAGCCAATGATGATCTTGGTGGTCTTCATAACTTCATCCAGGCTGGTCTGCATCTTATCAGTGGTGTCTGTCGCGGGTACTGCCACCTGCTTGGGCACACGGGTGGTCTGAATGAGCACCGTGGTAGAGGTGGTATATGCCGGCTGGTAACCAGTGGATGTGGTAGGAACAGGCTTGTATTTTCGTGTTGTGTCCTCAGGCGAGATCTCCGTGGTCTCCACCGTAACCGTGGTGAAGAAGCTGTAGTTGGAGGTGTTGAGCTCGGCCGTGCTCACATTGAGGTAGGCCGAAGCATTGGAGTTTCCTGCCACATTGGTCACCATGCATGTGTACACCCCAGTATCTGATAGCAGCACATGAGAAAAGTTCAAGGTGCCGTCATTGAGGACAGAGATCCGTGGGTGGCGGGAAGCATGGCTGAGCACTGTCCCATTGGGCAGCATCCACTTCACAGAGGACATGGGGGGAGTCCGACACTTAAGTTCCGCTATCCGACCCTCAGAAATATTGAGGTCTCGAGGTGCATCCATGATGAAGGGAGCAGAACACTGGAAGGAAGCCTGTTCCACCTCTACCAGGTAGCGGCCTCGCATGTGCATGGGAGCATGACAGCGGCCACAGCAGGTGGAATTGGTGGGTATGTACTCTCGAAGCCACCAGGCTAGCCACAGAATGTCACAATCACAGTTCCAAGGATTGTGGTGTAGGTGCAACTCCACCAGGTACCTCAAAGGGGTAAAGAGGTCATGGGGCAAAGAAGAGAGATTATTGTGGGCCAAGTTGAGTTCCACAAGTGAGGCTAGCCCATCAAAAGCATTCCGCTCAATCAGGCTGACCTGTGAGTTCATGACCCACAGCTTCTTGAGAGAGCTTAGGCCATGGAAAGAGCCAGGCCTGATCTCAGGGAAATGGTTCCCTGACATCTCCAGCTCTTCCAGTCCCACCAGGGGTGTGAGATTGGGCATATCTTTAATGTTGCACATGCCCAAGTTCAGGTACTTGAGGTTGAACAGCCCCTCAAAAGCCCCCTCAGAGATATACTCCAGCTTCTTGAGCTCCCCCAAGTCCAGGCGCATAAGGGATGGCACCCGGTTGAAGGCATAAGAAGGGATGCTTTCTATGGGGTTGTTGCGAAGCCAGAGCTCCCGAAGTTTGGACAGGTATTCAAAGGCCCCACTGGGGATGACTGTCAGCCAGTTGTCAAACAGCTCCAGGGTGTTGAGGCTGGCCAGGCCATTGAAGGCCCCCACCTCTATCTGTCGGATGGAGTTCCTGCCCAGTTGCAGGACCTCCAGGTGGTGGAGGTGGCGGAAGGTGTCAGCCTGTATCATCTGGATGTTGTTTTCCATGAGGTTGAGGTACCGAGTGTTGGAGGGGATACCCTGCGGGACCTCAGACAGGCCCCGCCGGGTGCACACCACCTTGCTGAACTGGTTACTGCACGAACAGACGGAGGGGCAGTTCTGGGGCCCGGCTGAAGCGGCAGCAGCAATGGCTGCACACAGAATCCACACTTGAGCTGTGAGGTAGACGACCGGGTGCAGGATGGCATTCCAGGTGTGGTGGTGCACAGTTACCTGCCACAAGAGCTTCATGGTGTGGCACGTTCATAATTCACCATCGCCTGGGATTTTGGCTTGGAAAGGAGAACCAGCCCTACCCCGGCTTAAGTGAGCTAGGAGCTCCTCTTTCCATCTGGAGAAGGAGGTGGGGAGGGGGGCTATTAGAGAGACGGAGCAGATCTGCCGAAAAAAAGCCTGCCAAACTAAAGAGTGGTCCTTCATCTCCCAGCCCCCCTCAAGGCAAGCCCTCTGAAAGCTACGACTTTCTCTCCCACGCTGCAACCATCCCCACCCAATTCACTGTCACCTACCTCGGAAGGAAGGCTGGAAAGAACTGGCGTGGTGTCCTTAAGGTTTCTCCTCCGGAGCTGGGCACCTCGTTCCCATTCTGACTTCTTAGTTTTAATTAACAAAAGGGGAAAGTGGTGGGGGCGGGGAGGGTGGAGGGGAGGGGAGAGAAGGGGTGGGGGAGACAAAATGGCTTCTAGTAAATCCGAAGCAGGAGACGCGGAAGCCGCGAGTTGAGGCGCGCCAGGGAGAGCCAAGGCCCGGCGGGCTATGCAGGTGCATGCCCCCCCCTCCGCCCGAGGAGCAGCGCCACCAGCGCTTCCCTGCTTTGTCCTTGGACCCTGGCACCGGCTCGCTCCAGCCACAAGGAAAGGCGCTTCATCGCCAAAGTGCGCCTCCGGCGCCCCGAAGCCACCCAGGCCGCGCTCGCTCTCTGCTGCGCTCTTCTCTCCCGGTGTCGGCTGCTCCCGGCCGGCGGCAGCTGATTGCAGTCGTGAGCTCGCGGTGCTGCTAGAGTTAAGAGGTGTTCGCGGCGCCTTCGCCCTCCCCAGACACACACCCCCTTTCTCCTCGCCTCTTCTTGGAGGGGTTAAAAAGACAAAAACTGGGCTTAGTTCTCCAGTCCGCCGTCTGCTGGCGCAAAGAGCGGTAATCCGTCCAGCCCGCTGAGGGGACGCGGCGTGGCTGCTGCGCCCGGTGCAGGTCCGCTGGCCGGAGGAGCGCGCGGCGCCCGCGATCGCGCCCGCACCGCAGGCCCCTTCAGGGAGTCCGGGGGCGGGCGCGGGTCCGGCGGCGGCCGCAGCCCCCGGCGGCGCGCAACCGCCCGTCTCCGCCCGCCGCTGCCGGGTCCCCGGCGCGCCGCCGGCTCCGGCTTTGTGCGGAGGAAGCGAGTTCGCGGCTCCGGCTCCTGGCGCCTTCAGTGGCTGCGCTGCTCGCGGACTGCTGCAGAGGCGTGAGCAGCGGGGGTCGCGGCTGCAGGAAACGCTCTGGAGCCCAGGAACATGGTCCCCGCAGGCTAGTGGCGGCAGCAGCGGGGCCCTTGCGCTCCGCGCCCACCGTCTCCTCCTCGCGCCTCGCTCGCGGTGTTGCAGGCAGCAGCCACGCAGACTGCTCTCTCATCCTTTTGTCCTTCAGTCAGAACGTGAATGGACTGCTGACGCATACTGTTCTGGGGAGAAGATTAGCGTGATGCAGTGCTCTTATGTATTAACACAGCTCCCCCTTCGCTGCCTGCCCTCGAGGGGTTAACGCGGGCGCCTTCCAGCGCCGCGCAGCCCCGCGCCTCAATCCGCCTATCCGCCTCCCTTCCTACTTCCTCCTCTTTTCCTTCCTCCCGCTGTCCCCCACCCCCCACCCCCCTCCCCAGACGCTTCCTCCCCGCCCTCTCGAGACGAGACGAGGGGAGAGGGCCCGGGCGAGCAAGCTGGAGTGAGCGTCAAGTGTGGGGCCGCGCGCGAGTCGCAGGCGTTCGCAGCTATTTTGGTCCGGTTGGAGGGAGCCGCCGGGTGGCCGCTGATAGGCTGGAGAGAGCACGGGGCTGCCGCAGAAGAGGCCGCGCCGGCCCCCGCCCTCCCGCCCGCACCCAGTCGCCTGGCACCCTCTGGCCCTGGGGAGGTGGGCTCTGGGGCCGACCAGCCGGAGCCACGGCGGTCCGCGGCAGGCTGCTGCAGTTGGCCCGCGTCCCGCCCGCCTTGACCGCGTCATCCTCACCCCCGCCGAATGCTGACGGGGCGCCTGGCCACACCGCCTGGGCAGCGGGCTCATACTCAGAGTTCGGAGCTACCTGGTGGGGACTTGCGGGCGGCGGCTGAGGATGCTCAGAGTCAGAGGATGGAGAGCCGGTCTTCGCTGCGCTACTGATGCCAATCCTGCCTGCCCCCTCCCCCGCACGTTTCTTCGCCTCTCCTGGGCACCAACTAGGACTTTAAATGATACTTTCCTTAATGGGGGTTGCGGGGGTGAGCAACAGTAGAAGGAAAGACCAAGTGCGAGAAGCGTGGGGGAATGACAACCTGGGACAAAATCGAGGCCGGTAGGAGGATTGAGGTGAACTCCCAGAACTCAGCACTACCCGTTCGTTCATAGAGCTAAGGCAGTGGTTTCTCTTTGCAGCCTGCGTCCCCTCGTGCCTCTCCCCTGCACCCAGGGAACGACGGCAAGGGTCGGAGAGAGGGGTGATAAGCAGCTTGCTCTGTGAGCTTCAGCAGCCCCTCTCTTACTTTGCCTTCCTGAGAACATAGCAACCTGGTATTGCAGTTTGCTGGGAAGGGAGTTGTTCCCTCCTGTTCTGGTTAAAGACCCTGGGGCATTTGACAGACCAGTGGATAACAGCACTAGATCAGCCCTTTCTAACTCCCTTTCCCCAAAAAAACTGCTCCTTTCTCTGCTGAGTTGGGGTGTGACAATCTGTGGCTAAACCCTGGGAAGCAGATCCAGTAAAATATGCCATGTTTTAACTCCCTACCCCCTTTGTGTGATTTTTGACAAGCTCACTTGTTAAAGCCACATCACCTGCACCTGGGCTGTTGCCTAAGACTGAGGAGGTCCTGGATGTCTCAGCTGTCTGGATTCCAGCACACCCATCTTTCAGTATTGTCTGTTGCTCAGTGACCTGAACCTCCTTAAATGTGACATGGAATTCTTTTTTTTTCTTTTTTTTGAGACAGAGTCTCACTTGTCACCCTGGATAGAATGCCATGGAATCATAGCTCATCATACCTCAAACTCTTGGGCTGGAAGCAATTCTCTTGCCTCAGCCTCCCACATAGTTGGGACCACAAGCACCTGTCACAACGCCTGGCTGGTTTTTAGTAGAGATGAAGTCTTGCTATTGCTCAGGCTGGTCTTAAACTCCTGAGCTCATGCAGTCCACCCTCCTCAGACTCCCAGAGCGCCAGGATTACAGGCATGTGCCACTGTGCCTGACCTGGCATGGAATTCTTAAAGTCCCCAAAACAGTTTCTTTATAGGCAAGTTGGATTCCCCATTCTTTACCAAGACCTTCAATTTGCATTTTCAGTCACATAATAACATTAGCAGTTAATATTTATTGAACCCTCACTCTGCATGTACCACTCTGTTAATCTTCCCAGCAACCCTATTTATTATCCATTTTATATGGGTTATATGTTGCCTACTATCACTAGTAAGTGGTAGTGGATTTGAACCCTGGCACGACTCAGAAGTCGAACTTGGGTATGAAAATGATTCCCCCCCCCAAAATTCTCTCAGTGGGATTACAACTCAGATTTCATTCATCCACGTCAGTAATCATTTATTGTGATGTTTACTGTGTGCGGTTCACCATACAAAGAACTTATATTTGTTTTTGTTTACTCTTCTGTATTTACCCAGTGAAGTAATTGTGATACTTGTCTCCATTTTATAGATGAAGGCACTTAGCTCAGGCAGCAAGTAACTTGTTCAAGGTCATGCACCTAGAAAGTGACAGAGTCAGTCTTCCAGTCTAGTCTTTAAGCCCTGTGTCCAGGGTTTTTGTCACTAACAAGAACATCTACTGTCTGCTCTGCATAGAGTAAGCAGTGTAGACATTGGGGGAAGGGAAGACTGTGAGAGTTTAGAGCAGAATGTCTGAGAGAGAAATAGGATGAAGGTGGGAGAAGGGCTGAGAAGATAAACTTGTTTCACTTACCACATCTAATCAAGATAAGAAATGGAAGAAGAATGGAGGCAAGTCAAACTCCAACAATAGAGTTTAGTTCCATCTGGGTTCAATCAAAGCTCTTTCTTGACTAAAACCTCATTTGTATATTCTCAGCTTCACACAGTACACTATTGTCTCGTAGACCCGGGAAATATAAACCTAGACTGACTGGGATATGTGGAGAAAATCAGAAACTCTCTTGTGCAAGGTTCTGCTCTTTATCATAGCTGGCCCCAACTGAGTAGAGTAGTCTAGTGCCTGAGGAGACCCCTGACCAGGGTCTGGATAGTACAGTGGCATGTAGCCGTCCTTCCTTACTCACACAAAAGAGGGGTTCTACGTAGGCTGGTTTCCTGCTTTTCTCTTATAGACACATTTAGACCACATCTGTTCAGCTCCACACTCAGCAAGTGAAAGCTGCTCCTCCACACTGTGGAGGTAGATGGGAGAGTGGGCTGACTAGGATCAGAGCAGTACTTAGTAATAAGGTCGTCTCACCACAAATATTTGTGACTGCTGTTGGTACTTCATCATGGAGCTCTGTAAGGACCTACTTTGCCCTCTGTAGGCCAGCTGGGTGAGGAAAGCACCATTCCTCTTTTGGAATCGTTTGGTGCCCTTTCTAGCCACAATAACCTACCTGTTCACCAAAGAACATGTTCACCTGCATGTTCAAGCCCATTCCAGGCCCTTGAACCTACCAACTGGACTGCAGGAAGGCTGTGGGGCCATTGTAGCACACCGCCTTTCTGAATTGAAAGTGAGATCACAGCTTCTCCTCTTGGAGCCAAAGTACCATCTAGCAGTGGCTAGTTCCTTGATTTGGGATGCTATCACCAAAGAATAAGAGAAGAAAGCAACGTAAGAGGAAGAGAAGGAAAAAACTGGCTTGAGAAAGTTTTCACTAGCAGTTTCCCACAGAGAGACTGGATAAAGCCAGAGCAAGATGACAAAGCCAGCAGTGATTGGGCAAGACCTGTGTCAGCAGTTTGGGACTGTAAAATGGGCCCTGCCCTACAGTTGGGATACCTGAGTGCTATTCCCTTTTCTGCCACTGATTAGACATGTGACAACTCTTAAAATAGCCCTAAACTTTGGTTTCTTCATTTGTAAAATGAAGGAAATGGATTAGAAAGTTTCTTGCAACTCTCTTAGTCCATGATTCCTGCCCCTTCTCAGATATGTAGCTCTGTGTTAAAAGGTTGATCTTGTGGGTTTGTAGCCATGTCTCGGAAATGGGCCACAAAGCTGAGGAGAGGATGCGTTCCTCATTTAGTCTAGAGATCCACAGTGCCAGAGTAGACCAGATCAGACTGTATTTTCCCAGCTACTAAAAATATGCATAGATCACAGGATGTTAAAGCTAAAAAGACCACAGCGATTATCTGGATTTAACCTCTCATTGTACAGATGTCAGTAATGAAGTTCAGATAGGCACAGTAAGCCATATGACTAGATGAGAATCTGTCCTTTCTGAGTTCAGTCCCTCAGTCAAGATGCCAGTGTATAGCTAATTGGCATTTAAACCTGAGGCTTGAAAACAGTTGTAAATGCTTGTCTTCTGTGGTCTTATATGCAGTTGCTGTTATACTTCATTGGGATAAAGATGAGTCTTCAATAGAACCTGTCTGCCATTTCTAGTAACTTTGGGCTCCTAAGAGAAAGTGGCAGAAATCGTCATCTAGAGGACTCAGGACTGTCCCACCCAGGGTTATTGAGCTTCGGTAAAGTCCAGGGTTAGACCATTCCCCAACCTGACATGCGTACCTGAGGCATTATCCTGAGCAGCCACTAGATGTCTATAATGCCTCACAGCGTGTGCTGGAAATGAGCAGTCTTGCACAGGGTACCATTTTGCCTCTAGCAGGTTTTGGGTCCCATTTAAGGTAGGTTTGTTGGTGACAGGAACAGAACAAGTGCAAAAACAAAAAGAATTTGAGGAACAAGAAAGAAAAATATAGTATGGAAATTGGCACAAAAGGAAGGAAAGATATCAGTTGGAAATTAGTAATGACAAAAGAGTAGTAGAAATCATCTGCATGGAAATAGCTCCTCTTCCCAGAGTAATGAATAGCTTTTGTATGTATATATACACATATCTACATATCTCACTCACCTCCACCCACATGTGCAGATACTTCTCAGGGTCAACTAGTCATGAATTGTCCATTTAATAGATGAAGGCAGAATTGTAAAAGGAAGGTTCATTTTCTTGCCTATGGTCCCTTAGTGAGCCTGGCTGTACCGCTACTACCCACAGTCATGAAGGGAATGAATTTTATTCCTTCGAGCCCATGATTCAGGTAAAGACAGCTGTTCCAGTTACTCACTCTTCTCAGCATGCTCAGAATCCATTGTTCTTTTCCCCCAAGGACTCAGCTCTTTAAAGAAATCAGAAGGGAGTGGACACAAAACCATTCTCCCTGCAGGTCCCAGCAAGAGCAGTTTTTAAAACCTGGGCTAAGAAAAGACAAGATGCTTAATATGAATGGCAAAGAACAATAGAATTGAAGGGCCTTTTCCTCTCTTTGCTGAGGTTAGTTTCCAGAGCTTAATTCCTTTGAGGGCTGCCAGGGTTGATTGATAGAGAAAACCTTCCAACTGCTCCCACTGTCTCCTCTTTTGGAATAGTTTGGTGTCCTTTCTAGGCACAATAACCCACATGTTCACCAAAGATGTCCAGCCAGGAATCTTAAAACTGGACCTTTGTGGGTATACTAGCCCATTCCAGGCCCTTGTGATTTATCTTCTTTTAATTGCCTGTGTATAGCAGTAGTAACAGCATTGATAGGTACTTGGCACTGAATTAAGTTACACATATTTAATCCTTACAGCAGTTCTGCATGGTGGGTATCATTGGATTTCCCCATTTTACAGATGAATTTAAGAAGCGTTTTCAGCATCACAGAACTAATGAGCAACTGAATTAGTTTCTTGAGGCTGCAATAGCAAATCATCACGTAGTTGGTGGTTTAAAACAGAGAAATTTATCCTCTCATGGTTCTAAAGGCCAAAAGCTAAAAATGTGGCAAGGCTGCTCTCCCTCCAAAGGCCTTCAGGGAGAATCATTCCTTGCCTCTTGCCCCTTCTAGCTCTAGCTTCTAGTGACTATAAACATTTCTTGATTTATAGCTGTATCACTTCGATCTCTACCTCTGTGTTCACACTGCCGCCTCTTCTTTTGCCTATCTCCTTTTAATAACAAACATATGAGGACACTTGAATTTAGGGCCCACCTGGATAATCCAAAATGATCTCCTCATTTCAACATCCTTAGTAATATCTGTAAAGACTTTTGGCAAATAGGGCAATAGTCACAAGTTCTGCACCTGTCTCTCTGGGGCTCATTCAAACCTGTTCATTGATAGAACCAGCTTTCAATCTCTGTCTAGAGCTCAGATTCCAAACTATTGTGATGTTATGATGTGATACTTAAAAGGAAGGGAAAAGAGATGGTGCAACTGACAGCCAACAGGTGACTCTTTTACATATCTATGCTGTGAGAGGTTGAAGAGCCACACATGAGGTATATAGCCATGGAAATGGCTTTCCTAGTTTGGGTCTTCCCACTGGAAAGGGAGAAGGTCTCTCATTGAGGAAACATCACATGAGCTAAGAGAAGGGAGTAGGCTAAGACAAACTCTTCCAAAAGAAATCTGCCTCCTCGGCTCAGCGTCGGGTACCAGCCACATACACCCAAAGCTGGTAGGTTTGAGCCCGGCCCGGGCCTGCTAAACAATGACAACTACAACCAAAAAAGAGCCAGGCAGCCTCCCAGCCAGCTGCTCAGGAGGCTGAGGCAAGAGAATCACTTAAGCCCAAGAGTTGGAGGTTGCTGTGAGCTGTGACACCACAGCACCCTACCGAGGGCGACATAGTGAGACTGTCTCAAAAAAAAGAAAGAAAGAAATCTGCCTCCTCTTACTTTGTTTCTGTTTATTTCAGATTCTGTTTCCTAATGATTCTCTTTACATGGTCTCTAGATTTTATTCCATAGATCTTGTAACTTTAAGTTTTTACCAACAACACTAAAAGAACCTCATTGTACTTGCTACAAAATTTGACTCAGCTGTCAAAAGACATTGAGCTTTATGTTCAATGGAGATAAAAGGATACATCTAGATCAAGGCTAGCAGGTATAGCTATGGAACAGAGTTATGAATAAAATGGCTTTTCAAGTATCTCAAACATAAACTTGATCATTAATCATGCCTACAATGTAATTAGCCTTTTCACATACAATGTGTGTTTAAATTTATTCATATTTTGGTTGAGAGAAGCCCAAACATTTTTCCCCCAAAATGTAGAATTTTTGACTTCTGCAAAATTTGTCACAAAGAGATTGAGATTATATACTAGTGGGCATTATAGCAAAGTGCAGTGGGTATGCTGTGTCTCTGGAGTCAAGACAAACTGGGGTTCAAATTCCAATTTCAGCCTCTTACATACTGTGTATATGTAAGTTTGTTCTTGAAGCCTCAGACCCTTCATGTATAAAGTGGGATTAATAACTGCACTTATTTTATGGTATTGTTGAAGCAAATAAGGGAAATCATAGTCAATCTCAGCAAATTGTAGTATTCGTAGCACCTATTATTTTCTCAGATGGAAACTACTGTAGAAAGACACTATGACCAGGCATAGTGGCTAACGCCTGTAATCCTAGCACTCTAGGAGGCCAAGGCAGGAGGATCGCTTGAGGTCAGGAGTTTGAGACCACCCTGAGCCAGAGTGAGACTCCATCTCTACTAAAAATAGAAAAATAAGCTGAGTAAGGTGGTAGGCACCTATAGCCCCTGCTACTTGGGAGGCTGAGGCAAGAGGATCACTTGAGCCCAGGAGTTTGAGGTTGCTATGAACTAGGGAGTGAGGCCATGGCACCTATAGTCTCTGCTACTTGGGAGGCTGAAGCAGGAGGATCACTTGAGCCCAGAAGTTTGAGGTTGCTATGAGCTAGGGACTGAGGCCATGGCACTCTAGCCCCAATGACAGACCAAGACTCTGTACCTTTTCCCCCACCAAAAGAAGGTGCTGTTTTTTTCAAAGTCAGAATCTTTTTCCTTTTTTTCCCTGTTAGATTCATCTATTCTCTTAATATTGTACCTAATTTTAGAACTTTTAATTCTTTGTTCAAGGTATAAGTGTTTTTTGTTTTTAACTGGTTGTTTTTTTTTTTAATTTTTAAGGTAATTTTAGATATACAGGGAGATCAAAATGATACAAAGTTCCCATATACCCTTCACCCAGGTTTCTCATAGATTAACATCTTATGTGACCACAGAACATTTATTCAAAACTAAGAAATTAATCTGAGACATAAATACTCTTCCATTCTACAATCTCTTCTCCAGAGCAACCAGAGTGATCTTTGTGACATTAGATGAGATTGTTATTGATTTATTTAAAATATTCCTATGTCCCCCTGAAAATTTGAATAATAACCAAACTGCCTACTGTGGCCCACAGGCCTGAGCCTTCATCCCTTGCCTGCACCTGTTTTCTTAGTCCTGTTCATTTCTTACACTTCAGCCTCACTGGTCATCTTTCTTTGCCTGGAATACTCTTAAACTGGTTCCCCTTCTTAAGGCCTTTGTTCTCTGTTCCATCTAGGGTGTTCTTCCCCCATATCTTCAAGTGACTGGTTTCTTCCTGAGCAGGTCTCCTCAGAGAGACTTTCCATGCTACTCCTCCCATTGGTGGAGTAACACCACCAATCATGGTCACATCACTCAGTTTTATTTTCCTATTCTATTTACCATTACTTGAAATTATATTATTTATGTGTTTGTTTACTTTATTACATATCTTTGTGAAAAGAGAGGCCATCTTGTTTCTGAGGACCATTGATGATGTCCCACGTGGGTAAGAGCTTAGGCTTCCCTGATGGTAGAGCCCTAGCCCTAGGCCCATACCCACTCTGTGTACACATATTCTTTGAAAAGGTAAGTGAAAAATTACCAACTTTACTGTTTTTAATACTGAAAATATTAAGGAGGATCCTGATGACCTTAAGGTTTCTCTAGTCCTCAAGTTTTAGAATTCCAATCTCTTGCTGACATATTTACAAACCAGAATTTTAATTTTAAGTGTTATAAGGGATCACAGGTTCTTGACAGTGAGCATAGGTATACAAATACACGTATCTGGGCTCATGTACACAAATGCCTGTCATTTTCAAATCTGCTAAAGTGCATTTTCTCCAAAAGGAGTGGGGGCTGTTCCTGAAATAGGGAACACCAGGACTGTAAGATAAAATACTTTGAAAGTGGCTGTGCCAACGCTTTTTGCTAATTAAAGAGTGTTAGGACAATCACCACCGCAGCAGTAAAGGGCGCCCCATTACCTCTCTTTATGGAGAGCTGGGTAAATTTAAAGACAACTATAAATATCCCACTGAGTGCCTGATCTGTAGCACAGTTGGTGGCACACAGCTGGGCAAGGAGAGGAGTCCAAAGCCTCTGTCCCCTTCTATCCATCTCTATTAGCTGTCAGTCTCCAAATTTTGTTTGACTAAAGAACAAACAACTCCATCAACAAACTCCTAATTTAAAATACTCAGGGGGAGACAAAGTTAACAGCTATATGGAAGTCTGACTGGTGGCCCAGGCCATCCGGGTCCTTCTCCAGCTTTCTTATTGACTTTTCCTTTTGCCTTGAGGGAAGATGTTTATTGATGTTGTGACTCCATTTCCTTCAACCCAGGGGTGTGTCACAGAAATTAATTTTTTTAAGTCACATGGTTTAAGGCTATTCTTCCAGGAATATCTTAGGGTTCCTTACTGAGCAGTTCTGTGCTCCAGAGAAAATCTTAGCATTTAGAAAGTGTGAACAAAATGGGAACTTACTTTTTCTACTTAGTGGAATTTCTGACTACATTTAAGACTACTACTTGGATTGGAACTTTGTCCATATTTTTAATCTATTCAATTTGTCATGAAACCGTTTGTGTTCTTTTCTGTGGTTTCTTACATCTCTTCTGTGGTCTCCATGCCGCTGTGATCCCCTTGGTCTGTGTGGCAGTGCCAATCACTGCCTTCTTTCTTCCAGCTTTCTTGATCTGTTGTACACTTTGCACATCAGCATCTGTGGCTGTCAGGCTGCCTTGCACAGTTTACTAATTGTTTTCAATGGTAGGCTTCCAGCATTATCTAGGGTCTTCCTGCTTCCAGTTGGTATGATAGCTGTACTTCATCAGATACTGGTCTAGTGACATGAATTCCTCAGTGTGTTCATTTGTCTCATCTAAGGGAGAATTAAAGGACCCAAAATGGAAAGTGGGCTTAAATTTTGTCTCTCAGTTGCTGGTGTGACCATCCTCATCCTTGAGCAAAAGGATGAGCACTTTCTATCTTAGAGATAGAGGGGAATGCAGCATTAGGAACACCAGGAGACCAGCCTGAAGACCACACGACTGGATGTGTCACCAAGTGAGGGATTATGGGTGGGTTGACTGCCTTCCTTTTCTTTATGATAAGAGCTTCTTCCAGGGTTAGATGTACCTGCCTGTCCCTGGTGTATGATTTAGGTACAGCTTTCTCACAAATGCTTTCAGTGGGAGATCACTTTTATATCTAGAGGAAATGGGGATGGGTGAATGTGAAGTAAAGGAGCTAGGGCCCTGAGGTCCTCTATCAGATTTAGAGGAGATTAGAGTGTCCCCAGTTTGTGGTTGCTTAATTGTTCTCTTCATGTGCATATTTTCTTGCTTTTACTTTCTTTCTCTCTTGCATACAATTCTGAATTTGGCTATAACTGATAGATTTGTAGATTTATTTCCTTTTAACCATGGGTGATGTGACTACCTTGAATTTCATTCTTCCTTCCCTAAAAAGACCATCTTCCAGCCATGAATCCTCATCTTTCTGCCTCACCATAAGCTGAGACTGCTAAGCAGAGTGCTCTGGGGTACCTTTTATCTTGGTCTACTTAAACTATTCCTCTGAAGGACACCAGACTGAGATGGCTCAGCTTCTATGGGGGCCACTAAAGCCCCAGCCTTTGTGGAACTACCAGTTGGGGGTCTGGAATCTCCTACATGATGCCTGGACACTGATAGCCTGGCTAGAAGAGGCCTCATTCTGTATCACTTTCTTGGTTACTGTGGCCAGTTTGTGTGGCAGCCCAGTGAGGCTGCTTAATTTGTATTCGGGGCACAAACCCTGAAAAAACCTGTGAGGAGCCCTGCCAGCCAATAACTGTGAAAGGATTCTTTGTGTAAGTGAGCAGTGTCTAAGCTGAATCGGGCTCCCCTCCCTCTCTTCAAAATGGCCTCTCTGCCCTAGCAACTTGGTGGTGCTTTGGAGCTGGCACAGAGCCCTTGGGGATCCCTCCCCAACAGGATCCCAGACACATGGAACAATTTAGCCTCCGTTCTTCCTATCCTGGCATCTGGCAGTTTGCCTCCAAATACGAGTCAGTGGGATCCATTCAAGTCTGCATCTGCATGTCAGAGAGACAAAGAGTAAGAGAAAAAAAGAGAACATGAACCTGAACAGACCCACCAAGAAACTGGCAACATTCTCATGCTTCTGAGATGCCTGAGAAGAATGTAACCTATGCCTAATGCCCTGCTGCTGCTCTTCCTGCCAGACTGGTCCTTCTCTCTTACCCTAAGCAGGACCTGTGTTGTCCTCAACCTGTTTGATTTCCTAACCAATAAAAGACATCTTTCGTTCCTATTGTCTGAAAAGGGACAGAAATAAGAACCCGGGCTCCTGAACATCTGGCAGCTTAAGGGTAAAATTCCTTATCAAATTGAGACCAAGAGGTGGGGCATTCCTTCCCTGACAGGAATTCAAATATGTCTCTAGCCGTCAGCACCACCACTAGCAGCCCTGCCCCATTTTAAATGCTTCCTAAGTACTTTTCTTCTTTTCACCTGCTGTCTGAGTCTGTCTCTTTTAAAATGTTATTATTAATGAGTTTTCGAAACACATAACCTTGACTCACTCACTCAGGTGAACAAGACCATTCTCCTTAAGTACTATTTTCTAGGGAAGAAAAGAATTAAGTGCGTATTGAAGAATTTTCTAAGGTCCCACACTCACATGTGAGCCTAGAGGATGGTAGTACTGGCAAATGAGTGGGGAGTGGGCCTCAGTCTTTGGCTCCCGAACATCTCAGAGGTGACACGAGTTCTCCTTGCCTCCTCCTACTTAAGTGATGCTGGTTTGCTCATACTGGCTTCACATTTGCCAGGGTAAAAATCTCCTTGTGTCTTATTTGCCGTAATTATTCTGAATATATTGATCAAGAGGCCTAATGATAGGCCCCTATCATATGACAAGCATCTTTAGTTGCCCATGTTTGGTCATCATAAATAATATACATGTAGTCAATATCGCAACACTTTCTAAAGAGTGTCTATTAAATAGAGCGATGCGGGCAGCGCCCATGGCTCAGTGAGTAGGATACCAGCCCCATACACCAAGGGTAGCAAGTTCTAACCCAGCCCTGGCCAAACTGCAACAACAACAACAAAAACTATATATATATACATTTTTATTCATCTCTGAGAAAATATACTTGGTATATAGCATGTTTTTACATATTATGATTTCTATTAATATAAAGTAAAAAAATACTATTATTAAACTACTGTGTCGTTTGAGTGGTTTCATTAGGTAAAAGTAAATTAAAATGTTGAAGTCACCCTATGAATTTACCACCTGTGCTTTTTAGGAAAAAAAGTTTATATAAATGATTTTTACAATCACAAATTAAAGGGGTTTTTGTTTTTAACTATGAGAAATTAGAAAGCATTTATATTCTTTAAAATGTTTCTTGTGGTTCGGCCCCCGTAGCATAATGGTTGTGGCACCAGCCACATACACCAAGGGTTCAAACCCAGCTTGGGCCAGCTAAATGGCAATAACAACTGCAACAAAAAATAGCTGGGCATTGTGGTGGGTGCCTGTAGTCCCCGCTAGTTGGGAGGCTGAGGCAAAAGAATTGCTTAAGCCCAAGAGTTGGAGATAACTGTGAGCTGTGACGCCATGGCACTCCACCCAAGGCAACATAGTGAGACTTTGTCTCAAAAAAAAAAGGGGGGGGGGGCAGTGCCTGTGGCTCAGTGGGTAGGGCGCCGGCCCCATATACCAAGGATGGCAGGTTCGAACCCGGCCGTGGCCAAACTGCAACACGAAATAGCCAGGCATTGCAGCGGGTGCCTGTAGTGCCAGCTCCTTGGGAGGCTAAGGCAAGAGAGTCGCCTAAGCCTAGGGGTTGGAGGTTGCTGTGAGCTGTGTTACACCATGGCACTCTACCAAGGGCAATAAAGTGAGACTCTGACTCTAAAAACCAAAAAAGTTTATCTTGTCTGTTTTGTCGTAGTGGCCTTTTGGTATAGTGATAAGTAATTGAACTTTAGTTATATGGATTAAGTGGCATAGATTACCAGGCACTTTAAAAAGAGACACTTGCTGATTCTGACAGTTCTTTCCAAAGGAAAACCATTTCTTTTATGATAAAATACCTCCATAGTGTTCACATTTAAACATGGATTATTAAATATGTGACATAAATGATTATATTCATTCACTTAATATTTAAAAGACTTATGTATAGTCTAAATAAAGACTAAATATGAGAATATGTTTAATGTTTAATCTCACTTTCTTCAGAATCTGGTCAAATTTTGATACTTTAGCTTTTGATTTTCAAACATTTTGTAAGATTTTTAATACAGTTGTATTTGCAGGTCACAGACAAGAAATATTGGCAGTTTCTTGGTCACCACGTTACGATTATATCTTGGCAACTGCAAGGTAAAATTTAACTTATTTGGTTTTGAAGTTAATATTAGCAATTAATAATCATTTTGAAAAGACTACATTTATGTAAGGTATATATTTTAGCATTACAGTAAAACCTCTTGTAAGTTTATATCACCAAATTAAATCTTCAACCTTTGCATCATACTCTTAATTCTTGAAGATGTTTGCCTTTTGGAACAAAAAGAAAACATGAGATCTATGTAATAATGCAGATTTACAAGCACAGGTAGTGAAACAACTGTGTTGTGTTATTTTTACACACAAAAGTATAGCATGATGTTAAAAATAGTTGCATTTTTATTCCTTTTCTTGAACCTAGAATTATTTTGAATCTGATATAACACAGCCATCCATTCACTGATAAAATTTACTAATGTTTACTGATAGCCTACCGTGTGCCAAACATTGTGCTAAGGAGAAGAAGCAACCAAGGCTTTAAGAAGCTAATAATCTAATGAGGGATACAGTCAGAAAAATCAAGGATTACAGGACATCCTGAAAAATGCTTTAATAGAGGTACTTTTTAAGGTGTAATAAAGGAAAAGAAAACAGAAACATTTAACTCAGAGACTCGAAAAATTGGGGATGTATTCTTTGTTAGAGGGAAGAGTATTGTGTATTTTATGTACTGGGGAGAAAGTACCAGTGGAGAGAAATAGATGAAGATAAGAAATGGAGGGAATAATTAATACATCCAGACCTTAAGTAGACAGGAGGGTAGAGCATCTGACAGTCCGAATTGGGCAGGATGAAGAAAACACATGATTTGACACATGAAGACCAATGGAAGACTAAATGGAAAGGGGAAAAGGTAAATGTGAATACAGTTAAGTTTGTAGCTTTAGCATAGAAGCTCAAAAAATGCAAACCTAATGACCTCTATTGGTTATTAGTGGACTTGATGTCCTCTGTTGAAAATACAAGATTGGGGATACAATTCTGAGGGAAGGAAGTAAGGATCTGGAATAACAGGTTGAATAAGCACATAGGCTTGCCGAGCAGTTGTGCTCAGTTGAAGGTGTAGACCACCGCTGAACTAAGCCATAGAAATCAAAACTTTAGATGAACAAACTGAACAATTTACATTTACCTCTGTGTTTAAAAATTGTTGAAGTCACAGGTATAAGGGTTGGAAATAAAATTACACAAAGGCTTATAGAAGAGATCACGAACCTAATGACCGGGCAGCACCTGTTGCTTAGCGAGTGGGGCACTAGCCCCATATTCCGAGGGTGGCGGGTTCAAACATGACCCTGGCCAAACTGCAACAAAAAAATAGCCGGGCATTGTGGCGGGAGCCTATAGTCCCAGCTACTTGAGGCAGGAGAATCACCTAAGCCCAGGAGTTAGAGGTTGCTGTGAGACGGGTGATAAAGTGAGACTCTGTCTCTACAAAAAAAAAAAAACTAAAAGAACCTAATGACCTATTAAGGTAGAATTATAAGTGTCAGGGTAAGAAAAATTTAAAAATTTAAGGGGTTGGAAGTAGTAGTCAAAGATATTATATAAACATTTTAATAAAGATTTCAGTAGAAGAACTACCTGGTATAAAAGCAATTCAATTGCAATTCAATTTAATTTTATAAAGATCTGTGCTTAGATTTTTTTTTTTTGATGCTGCCAACCTACCCTCTCTGTCATAGTTTAGTCCCCAAAGAAGCTTCTGTTAATAATTTGCAGAATGTGATGTTGAAATTTGTGATTTCTGAAGTATGGCAAAGTCTAGAATAGAAAAGGAAGACTGACTAAAGAATTAGTGAAGTGAGGAGTTAAAAAGAGCTTGTTTCCAATTCATATTGGGATGAATTTACATTGTTCATGCTTAACTCGGTTTTCCTGAGACCAGAGGGAAGCTAAGAGGCTTTCAGTTCTCAAAGTACCCCCAGGAATTTGAATCAGTACCAGATGGAGCTAGTTATTAGTGTTAAGAATTGGTTCAACTCTAATCTATTTCAGAAGAAACTTAAATCCTCACACACATTTTATTGCAGACATTTTCTTCAATTAGAATGAAAGAAAAGCAAATTAAGAATGGGAAAGGCTTGGCTCGGCGCTTGTGGCTCAGCAGGCTAAGGCACCAGCCATGTACACCTGAGCTGGCGGGTTCGAATCCAGCCTGGGCCCGCCAAACAACAATGACGGCTGCAACCAAAAAATGGCCGGGCGTTGTGGTGGGCGCCTGTAGTCCCAGCTACTTGGGAGGCAGAGACAGGAGACTCGCTTAAGCCCAGGAATTGGAGGTTGCTGTGAGCTGTGATGCCACAGCACTCTATCCAGGGTGGCAGCTTGAGGCTCTGTAAAAAAAAAAAAAAAAAAAAAGAATGGGAAAGGCTAGCTTTTTCCTGGCTATTCTCTTGGCTTCACTTGATGTTGATCTATAAAAAACATCAAGATTGGCTCGGCGCCTGTGGCTCAGCGGGCTAAGGTGCCAGCCACGTACACCTGAGCTGGCGGGTTCGAATCCAGCCCAGGCCTGCCAAACAACAATGACGGCTGCAACCAAAAAATGGCTGGGGGTTGTGGCGGGCGCCTGTAGTCCCAGCTACTTGGGAGGCGGAGGCAAGAGACTCGCTTGAGCCCAGGAATTGGAGGTTGCTGTGAGCTGTAATGCCACAGCACTCTAACCAGAGTGACAGCTTGAGGCTCTGTCTCAAAAAAAAAAAAAAAAATCAAGATTATATTAACAGAAGTCAATAAATTCTGTGATTCTTAAATGAAAAATAAGTTTACAAAATATAATATAATGTTCTCTCTTACTTAAATGACATAGAGAAACCCAATAGATTAGAATATTATTGAGGTCTTTATAAGGAGGTGATGCATCCGTTGATGTGATTAGAGGCACATAGGTTTTCTGGACATTTTTCTTTTGGGATAGTATAGAAGCTGAAATTGACATGTCATCAGAGATTTGCCTCTCTTCACTTACTCGAAAGAAAATAGAGATAAATATCTCATGTTTAAGTGACATTAAGTATAGTTCTTACATATCTGATAAAGATCGACTTGAATACAGGAAACCAGATGGAAATATATTGTCCTCATTATTCATTTTACTCTCAATCTTTTATTATAAAGAGAAAAAAAAATCCCAAATACATGCCAAATGATTCTTAAGCAAAGTGAAATTAGTTAATTTCGTGATTGTCTTAAAGCATTTGAATAATAAAAACAATGTAGTAACAGACATGGTAGAAGCAAACTGCAAGCCTATCTAGGCCATGGAAGAAAAGATGATCATGTAATTAAAAACAACATAAAAAGCAGCAAAATTTTGTCCTTGTAATCTGAAAAAGAAGGCTTACTCTTTTTTTGCTATTTATTTACTTCTCTGTGCTATTGTTAACTGAAAAGGCAAAAGTATAACCCCCAGGCCGGTTGCAGTGGCTCACACCCATAATCCCAGCATTCTGAAAGGCCAAGACAGGCGAATCACTTGGCTTATAGGTTCCAGACAAGCCAGAGTGAGACCCCCATCTCTAAAAACAGCCAGGCATTGGCACCTGTAGTCCCAGCTACTTGGGATACTGAGGCAAAAGAATCGCTTGAGCCTAAGAGTTTGAGGTTGCTGTGAGTTATGATGCCATTGCAGTCTACCAAGGGCAACAAAGTGAGACTCTGTCTCAAAAAAAAAAAAAAAAAAGAAAGTATTATCCTCTGCCAAATGTACAAATACATTTGCACTATTATAATGAGACTTTGTTTGCCTTAATACTGGAAAGATGGGTATGGGGTACAGTCACCATCCTAGCTACATATATCAACTTGAAATTTATTTCTTCTCAGTGCTGACAGTAGAGTAAAATTATGGGATGTGAGGAGAGCATCAGGATGTTTGATTACCCTTGATCAGCATAATGGGAAAAAGTCACAAGCTGTGGAATCAGGTAATGAAGAATGCATTAATATAGAAATAGGACCATGTTGGTTTTTCTTCACATGGAAAAGCTTTAATTGAAACTAAATAATAAATGCATATTGACAAATTATAAATGTTATCTTTTTTAAAAAAGGTATTTACCATAAAGCACTTTATAAATTGACATAAACTAAATTATAGTTGTCTTTCTTCAAGGTGCAAGTAAGTATGGCAGTTTCACTTATCATTAAATTTTCAAAGATAGAAACTCTTCTGGTTGAACTTGCTATACTAATTTTGATTTTCCTCCAATGAAGCCACCTTGTACAAATTCAGTGCCTTTTAGGAAGCCACAGTACATTACAGAAATAGTAACATTTTGTGGCCATAAAATTCTGTTAAGTGTGAGTCGGCTGCAATCCATGTGACAGAGTACCTCAATTGCATTTTTACAATAAAATTTAATTTCCACGTAGAAATTTTGATTTAGAATTAATTCTGGACCAGAAACATGTTAAGATGAGCTATATAAAACTTGGTTGTTTTGGTAATCTTTCTTAGTTAAATTAATCAGAGTATTAAGAATTATGCTTTCTGGCTAGGCATGGCAGCTCCCTTCTGTATTCTAACATTCTGGGAAGCTGAGGCAGGAAGATCACTTAAGATCAGGAGTTCGAGATCAGCCTGAGCAAGACCTTGTCTCTATCAAAAATAGAAAAGGTTAGCCTGGTGGGGTGGTATGTACCTGTAGTCCCAGCTATTCAGGAGGTTGAGGCAGGCAGATAACTCCCCCACAGTAGTTTGAGGTTGAAATGAGCTAAAATGATACCCCTGTACCTAGCCCAGGTGACAAAGCCAGTCCCTGTCTCAGAAAAAAAAAAAAATTATGCTTTCTCAAACTTGTTAATTTTGTTTTTGTTTTTGTTTTAGACACAGTCTTACTCTGTAACCCAGACAGGTCTTACACTCCTGGCTTCGAGTGCTTTTTTGTTCTGGGTCTCCCAAAGTGCGGGGATTACAGGCATGATCCCTCACATCCAGCAAATTTATTCATTTTGAAAGTGATATAAATTTTGAGGCTGGAACAATTATTCTTTCCCTGTTAAGGCTTTTTTAATGGAAAATACTGGTACTGTTGATGTTTAATAGTGCATGAAATTATTTTTAGATTAGAAATTGATTACTATTAGAAGTTTATGTTGTTATATAAGGGGGATAAAAATGTTTAATTTAAAATTTTAATGTTAAACTACACACTTAATTGAATTTGATGGCACAGATTCTTTGCTGGGAAAAAAGCAATATTTGACCAGAATTTTTTCCTTTGAATTTTCTTGTTTTTCTGTTTTTATGGTTCATATTTATGTAGCATATCGTATTCAGATCATGCAAAGGTTTGGTTGATTTTAAATATAATTGCCTGTAGTCTTGCCTACTCAGGAGGCTGCTGTGGGAAGATCATCTAGACCCAGGAGTTTGAGGTTGCAGTTAGCTGTGATCAGACCACTGCACTCCAGCCTGGATGACAGAACAGGAGCCTATCGCTAATAAATAAATAAAATCAACTTAAATTTTTTAAGTAATTCAAATAGTTGTCTTTTAATATGTTTAAATAATTATATCATCAGACATTAAATATATGCTGAATACAGGAATGGGTAGATTGAACTGTATTTTTTATTGCAGCAAACACTGCTCATAATGGGAAAGTTAATGGCTTATGCTTTACAAGTGATGGGCTTCACCTCCTGACTGTTGGTACAGATAATCGAATGCGGCTCTGGAATAGTTCCAATGGAGAAAATACGCTAGTAAGAGACTTATACATACATGCTGGAATATAAATTAAAGAAATAGATGTGTGACATATACTTTGTTTTTCTATGGAGATTTAAATCCATTTCTTGCCTTTGGATCACAGCTCCTTTTGAAAATTTTTTCTACTATGTGAACTAGTAATTTTCAAATGAAGATAACCCCCTCCCATACTACTGCTTGCCATGTTCTTCTTGTGTAGTACAGAATCACTGGTCCACAGAGCCACTGTTTGTAGTAGGAATATGCCATATCTCTCAAATATGTTGGAAAAGAATGAAAGATTGAGAACTGGAGGTACAAATTAAAGTTATAGAGCCAAATAGTCAAATTTGATAAAGGTCAAGTATTCCTAATTTAAAAATCCAAAATCTAAAATGCTCCAAAGCCAAAAATTTTTGAGCACCAACACGACATTCAAAGGAAATGCTCATTGGAACTTTTCAGATTATAGATTTTCAGATTAGAAATGTTCAACCAGTAAAGCAAATATCCCAAAATCTGAAATCCAGCACAGTTAACGGTCCTAATCGTTTTGTATAAAGGATACTCAGCCTGAACTATACATGACTAATAAACAAAACCCACAATGAATTTTATAGTACTAGAAAATATAATACTTTAACACTACTGGAATAGATATGTTTTGAATATTCCACATTCTTATGTGGCAATTAATTTCTAGTACTTGTTTTTATATATGTTATAGTCCTCACCAGGTGGACATATGCTTTAGTAACTTCCAGAATAAATTACCAGAAGTTTATAATTTGATTATAATGATAATAACTAATTTATTGAGCTTATGTCTAGATACTATGCTAATTATAATTACCACTTATGTAAGTGCTGAAACGCCTATTGTCTTATTTAATCATCCTATCAACATGATGACGGTAGGAACTGTTAGAATACTATACATGAGGCTCGGCGCCTGTGGCTCAACGGGCTAAAGCGCCAGCCACATACACCTGAGTTGGCGGGTTCGAATCCAGTCCGGGCCCGCCAAACAACAATGACAGCTGCAACCAAAAAATGGCTGGGCATTGTGGCAGGTGCCTGTAATCCCAGCTACTTGGGAGGCAGAAGCAAGAGACTCACTTGAGCCCAGGAATTGGAGGTTGCTGTGAGCTGTGCTGCCATGGCACTCTTTCCAGGGTGACAGCTTAAGGCTTTGTCTCAAAAAAAAAAAAAAAAAATACTGTACATTAGGAAAATGAGACATAAACTTGCCTGAGTTTACACAATTAGAAAGCGACAGAGTTTGACACTAGATTCCACTCTGACTATACTAATGATTATACCCATATCCCTTAAAGCTTTTATGTAGGTATTAATATTAATCATCTTTCTAGCTAATAATTATTTCTCAAATACCCTAGGTGTCACTGTCATTATTAATACTAATATTAATGTAGGAGCAAAATTGTTTATGTCTAGTTAACTTTGAAGTTAGCTCATCCCTTAATTTGTTAAAGAGATACTTCTTTGTCATGTCTCAGAATAGAAATCCAGGCTTTGTGAAATATAATTTAGAATCTTCCATTCATCATATTGTAACATGTTCCTAATCAGGTCACATCTTCCTTTTCTCATTTTATTCACTTGTTTAATAAATATTTATTGAGCACTTCCTATTTGCCAAGCAGTGTTAGACAGTAGTGGACGTAGAAACATCCTATCCCTATGGATCTTACATACATTCCAAGGAGAGGATGAAAGGTATCCGTCAATCAATAGATGAACAAATGGATAAATTATATGTAAGACTGAGTGAATGTTATAAAGAAAAGCAAAGCAAAGAATGGAGCATAGGAAATATTGGGAAGCTGGACTTACTGTTTTATATAAGGCAGTAGGGGAGACCTCACTAAGAAGGTGATATTTGTCCTGAAGGAAATGGAGTGACCCATCAGTTATTTGGGAGAGAGATCATTCTCGGGAGAGAGATCATTCTCGGCAGAGAAAGGAAAAAGGTACAAAGACCCTGAGGTGAGAGCTTGGGATACTCAAGGAACACCTGAAAGATTCTTGTGGTAGCATAAAGGGAGAGTGACAGGAGCTGAGGAACAGAAGGAATATGCAAGGGCATACAGGTCTTGTAGTTGTTTGTAAAGACTAGTTTAAGTGGGATTGTTTTCTTGATTTCTTTTTCAGACAATTTGCTGTTAGTACATAGAAGTGCTACTGATTTTTGTGTATTGATTTTTATCCTAAGTCTTTACTGAATTCATTTACTAGTGCTAACAGTTTTTTGGTGGAGTCTTTAGGGTTTTCTCTATAAAAAATTATTTTTATAAAAAATCTGGGGCTGGCGGTAGTGACCCAAACCTATAATCCTAGCACTCTGGGAGGCTGAGGTGGGAGGATCAATTGAAGTCAGGAGTTCACGACCAGCCTGAGCAAGAGGGAAACCCTGTCTCTACAAAAAATAGAAAAATTAGTCGGACATAGTGGTATGGTCCTAAAGTCCTACCTACTTGGGAAGCTAAGGAAGGAGGATCCCAGGAACCCAAGAGTTTGAAGTTGCAATGAGCTATGATGACGCCACTCTACCTAGGGTGGCAGAACCACTCTGTCTCAAAATTAATTAATTCATTAATTAAATAAAATATAATGATGTTATCAGGCTGAGCACAATGGCTCCTGTCACATCTGTAATCCTAGCACTTTGGGAGGCTGAGAGATGCAAGTCACTTGAGGTCAGGAGTTTGAGATCAGCCTGAGCAAGATCGAGACCCTGTCTCTACAAAGTAGAAAAATAAGCCAGGCATAGTGGCATGTGCCCATAGGCCCAGCTACTTGGAAGGCTAAGGCAAGAAGATCGTTCAAGCCCAGAAGTTTGAGGTTGTTATGAGCTATGATGATGCCGATACACTTTAGCCCCGAGCAAGAACCTATCTCAAAAATAATTAATTAATTAAAAATTTAAAGAAATAAAGATCATGGTATCTATAAACGGGGACAATATAACTTCTTCCTTTCTGATTTGGATGCCTTTTATTTGTTTTGTTCAATTGCTGTCATTGGGACTTAAGCTACGGTGTTGAATAGATGTTGTGAAGAACATCTTTTTCTTGTTGCAGTTCTTGGAGGAAAAGCTTACAATTTTTACAATACATTCATTCAGAATGATATGATCTGTGGGTTTGTCATATATGGCCTTTACTCAATATTCCTTTAGGAATTCTAGACTTTTTTGTGATGGCAAACTCTTTATTACTGATTCAATCTCCTTATTCATTATTGGTTTGCTAAGATTTTTGTCTTCATAATTCAAACTTAGTAAAGTTTGAATTGTAAGAAAAGGGAAAAAAAGGAACAAATTTCATAGGTTGTATATGTCCAAGAATTTATCCATTTCTCTATGTTATCCAATTTGTTGGTGTAAAATTATTCTCTTTTTCCCAATATTGGAACACTTAAATATTTCGTCGGGGTGATCTGTCCATTGCCGAAAGTGGAATGTTGAAGTCTCCCACGGTTAGTGTATTGTAGTCTCTCTCCCTTCAGATCTATTGATATTTGCTCCAATATTGGGAACATATATATTTACAATTGTTACATACTCTTACTGAATTGGCTCTTTTATCCATATATAACCTTTTGTCTCATTTACAGGTTTGGATTTAAAATCTATTTTATCTGGTATAAGTATAGCTACTTCTTTTTTCTTTGGTTTCTATTTGCATGAAATATTTTTTTCCATCCTGTTACTTTCAGTCTATGTGTGCCCTTAGAGGTGAAAGGAATCATTTTAATCGTTTTGTGAATCTTTTCTTACTTTCTTCCCCTTACTGTCTTCCTTTATTTGTTAAGTGATTTTTTTTCTGACAATATGTTTTGATTTCCTGCTTTTTATTTTTAGTATATCTATTATAGGGTTTACTTCGTGGTTACCGTGAGGCTTATAAAAAACATAGCTATAAGAGCTTTAAAAAACTACTTTAACTCCACTTCCCTTCCCTATTTTTGGTGTCACAGCTTACATCTTTTTATGTTGCATATACCTTAATAAATTATTTTAGTCATTATTACAGTATTATTCTGAATTTGCTTATGTGCTTACTTCTACAAATTAGTTTTATACTTTAAGAGGTTCTTATGTTGCTCATTAGCATTCTTTTCTTTCAGCTTGAAGAATTCCCTTAGCATTTCTTGTAAAACAGGTCTGGTGATGATGAACTCTGTCAGTTTTGTCTGGTAAAATCTTTACCTTCCTTTCATTTCTTTCTTCCCTTTTCTTCTTCCTCTCCTTCCCTTTCCTCCTCTTCCTCCTCCTCTGCTTTCTCCTCTAGCCAAGTGACCTTGATCAAATTACTTAGCCTTTCTAAATATTTTCTTTTTTCTTTTTTTTTTTTTTGAGACAGAGCCTCAAGCTGCCGCCCTGGGTAGAGTACTGTAGCGTCACAGCTCACAGCAACCTCCAACTGTGACCTTGATCAAATTGCTTAGCCTTTCTAAATGTTTTCTTTTTTCTTTATTTTTTTTGAGACAGAGCCTCAAGCTGTCGCCCTGGGTAGAGTGCTGTGGCGTCACAACTCACAGCAACCTCCAACTCCTGGGCTTAAGCGATTCTCTTGCCTCAACCTCCTAAGTAGCTGGGACTACAGGCGCCTACCACAATGCCCGGCTATTTTTTGGTTGTAGTTGTCATTGTTGTTTGGCAAGCCCGGGCTGGATTTGAACCCACCAGCTCTGGTGTATGTGGCTGGCGCCTTAGCCACTTGAGTTACAGGTGCCGAGCCTAAATGTTTTCTTTTAATATAATAATGCCTATCTTGGCTGGGCATGGTGGCTCATCCCTATAATTCTAGCATTTTGCGAGGTAGAGGCAAGAGTATTGGTTGAGGCCACCAGTTCAAGATCAGCCTGAGCAAGAGGACACCTACAAAAATAAAAAAATAGAGAAGAACTAGCTGGGCATAATGTGCATACCTGTAGTCCCTAGCTACTAGAGAGGCTAAGATAGGAGGATTGCTTGAGCCCAAGAGTTAGAGGTTGTAGTGAGTAATGTGACTCCACTGTCCTCTAGCACAGGCAATAGTGTGAGACCTTTATCTTGAAAAAGAAAATAAAAATAATATCTGTCTCATCATATTATTTTGAGCATTACTTGAACTAATACATGTAAAACACTTTGCACATTATCTGGCACAACAATAGTTGACATTTAGTAAATATGTGATTATTAATTATTGTGCTGATTGTTGTTTTACAATAAAATGAGTTGCCTTGTTATTGAATCTCTGCATCACTGTATTCACTTAGTGACTAGATATGTATCTTACCTGGGGCAACAAAGGGATTCATTTAAGATAGGAAATTATATTTGTCATCATCCTGTCCTCACCAAATCATCCTCCCCAAAATCTTTTCAAAGCCTGCCTTAAATACCACCTTCAGACATCATAGCCAAAAGTAGCCTTTTCTTCAAATCCTTTCAAAATAATGTATAATATGCCACTTATTGCATACTGCTCTTATGGTAAAAATTTCTGTTTATAAAATGGCCTTAGATATTGACCTATTAAATTTGTAACACTTAATAAATTGTTGATTCCTCCCTTCCTTAATTTTCTATTTGAACTTCATTACATAGACATTGAACATATATATATATATATATATTTTTTTTTTTTTTTGAGACAGAGCCTCAAGCTGTCACCCTGGGTAGAGTGCTATGGCATCATAGCTCACTGCAACCTCCAGCTCCTGGGCTTAAGCAGTTCTCTTGCCTCAGCCTCCTAAGTAGCTGGGACTACAGGCACCCACCACAGCACCTGGCAGTTTTTTGGTTGTAGTTGTCATTGTTGTTTGGCAAGCCCAATCTGGATTCAAACTCGCCAACTCTGGTGTATGTGGCTGGCGCCTTAGCCACTTGAGCTATAGGCTCTAAGCCAACATTGAATATATACTGATAGTCTTCGAGTCTACAGGTGATCTGGTCACAGTAGGAATTTAGAAAGATTAGCATGACATTAAGTTGCAGGAGAGATTAGCGGAAGAAAGACTAAGACAACGGTTCTCTACCTGTGGGTAGAGACCCACAGGAACTGTATTAAAGGGCCACAGCATTAGGAAGGTTGAGAACCACTGCACAAAGACAAAAGTTAATGAGCTTGTTCAAACATACTTCGTTCAACACTTTCTAATTCATATTTGGGAAAGAATGTGGTAGAGTAGAAAGGCTATATAGCAGTTTTGTAGCTAGGTCTTCTGCTAAACAAATGTGAATAAGGCTATTTCAGTCTAACAGTTTATAATTTCTCCAGGGGCATCATAGAATTACTAATTGAGAAGTGTTTTGTATTTTATCTTTATACACATGCTCCCCTATCATTCCACAAATTTTTCTATGTATAGGATGAAAAGACAAATTTGAATTTTATACTTTTAAACATGTATATAAAATAATAAATCCGGAACTTACTGAGTACCTTTATTCTAGGTGCTCTCATGCTCATTACTTAATTTACTTTTTCACAATAGCTCTATGGGTAAATTATTTTGTTTCATTTAACAGAAAAAAAAGAATGAAACTTGGCAGTTAAATCAACTCATAAGGGGCAAAAAAAAAAAAAAAAAGTAGATTTTAAAACCTTAGTCTGCTGAATGAAGGTTTAAAATTTAACTCCTATACTCCTGGTACCATAAAGTAACTAAATGCAATGTGTCCATTTCTGGTACATGTTGACCTGAAGGGAAAGTAAGCCAAATGTAGTATCCACAGATTATCTGCACATATCCATTTTTGCCTCAGTGTTTCTATTTTCATACATGCACACGCTCCTCCCTAACCTTTAGGAAAAAGACAATCACTATTTAAATTCTAGTATTAGCCATGGTGAAGGAGGTTCTAGGTTTGTAGATTATTTAGAGATCTTGTAAAATCAAGATTTCTTTTTCAGTAGGATTGGGGTGGGGCCTAGAAATTTGCATGTCTAACTATCCAGGTGGTGCTCACACTGCTGGGCTTGCATACTATGCCTTTGGAGTCCAAGTGCAGAATTTTAAGTTTTTTCCCAAATACAAATTATTTCTGTAAAGCTGAAATTACAGTATACCGTTTCCATACTGTTTGTGTTCTGCACTTTTTTACATTTAGCCTTTATCCCTGTTTTCTACATAATTTTCATAATTATGATTTATGTAAACCATAGTTAATATGTTCATATAACATTATTAGGAATATCCATCTGTTCTCAGTCATTTATCCATTCCAGGTAATGCTACATTGAATACTTCTGGGCATATACTTTTTTGCTATTTAATTATTTCCTTAAGATAAATTCCCATGAGTAATTATTAGGTCACGGAGTAAGAATATCTTTATTGTTTTAGGGATACAATTTAGCAAGATGAAAAAAAGAGCTCCAGAGGTGGACAGGGGTAATGATTGCACACAAGATGAATGTACTTGATGCCACTGAAATGTACATTTAGAAATCTTAAGATTAAAACATTTTGTAAATAAAAAGAATAGAAGGTTATACATTCCCCCAAACCAAAGAATATCATTCTTTTGAAGAGAAAAGTAGCATAACAAACTATTAGACCTTTTAGAAGAAATAACCAAATTATAGTGCCACCAACATATTTATCTCACTTGTACCAATATTGAATGTCTTAAGTTTCTTAAAAGTTTTTACTAAATGGTGAAACTCTTCAAAATTGTCTTAATCTGTATTATTATTTCTATTAGAGTTGAAATGTAAATAATTGCCCTTTTGATTTTTTTACTATTTGTATTTCCTTTTATGTGAAATGTATATTCATGTTATTGACTCTTGTTTCTATTAAGACATTGGACATTGTCCTTAAATTTAAAAGATCTCTTTTTATAGGATAATATTTGAAGTAAGTATTTGTCCTAGTCTTTGTTGTCTTTTTAATTCATATTTAAGAAATTAGTAACTTTATGATTTTAATCCTACAGGTCAACTATGGAAAAGTTTATAATGACAGTAGGAAAGGATTGAAATTCACTGTCTCTTGTGGCTGCAGTTCAGAATTTGTTTTTATACCATATGGTAGCACCATTGCTGTTTACACAGTTTACTCAGGAGAACAGATAACTATGCTTAAGGGACATTATAAAAATGTTGACTGCTGCGTATTTCAGTCTAATTTCCAGGTAAGAGTGATGCTTAAGGGAATTTAAAATGTCAAGTAGGTAGCTTGCCAGACTAATTTTATATAAAAGACTAAATTACGATTTCATTCTGAGGAGTTATACTTTTAATACACATTTGAGCTAGAATTTATTCAATGGAGGATAATACTGCCTAGGTTCTTAAATGCCATAGGGTATATGAATGCGTCAACACAATACTGTGAAACTTCACTGGAATAAACTTTCTTTTGCATATGGACTCTATTTAGCAGTTGAAAATCTGTAGTGAATTAAAATAATTTCTTGGCAAACAATCTTTTGGTTAAAAGTGAAATATAAGTGTTTAATCTCAAAATTTAGTTTGTGTATCTTGGTTCATATGTGTGTGTGTTGTATAAAATGTTGTTTATTTCTTTCTTATTTTCTGTCAGTGGCTAACAAAAGTATGCTTTTGAAGTTAATACACACATCATTTTTTAAATACCTATGACTTTTGTTTGTTTAACCCCTCTCTTCCATGTCACCAAAGGAGCAGTTGTTTCCCCTTGCCCCCATCCCTGGAGAGATCTATGCACAAATTGTCTCATGCTCCTTTAAATGAGTCTAATGAGCAGGATGGTTGGTATTTTGCCTGTTTTGTAGATAAGGAAAATGAAGCTTATAAAAGTTAAATGCTGACAGAATGAAAATTATAGCTAATTAGAGATTTAAGGGACTTTAATGATCATCTAATGAAGCTCCTATTAATTTATTCGTTAATACTGATTATTTAATTTGTGCCCAGCACTGTGCTATAAAACATATAGGCCTGATTTTTTAGACAATACACACCAATATGGCAATATCCATGACTAAAATATTCAGAAACTTATACTATATATCCTGCTGGTTGGTATACAGCTGCCGCACCAAGCCTCTCAACTGATTTCCAGCCTCAGCCCCTTCCCTGGGACCTCTTATATTTCATCTTAACCCAGCTGGGGATCCTGTTTCAGCTGTGTCAGTATCTCCTGATTAGTTGGTATCCTAATGTACAAGATGTTAAACATTTTTCATGTTTCTTTTGGGAGAAGAAAGCCAAAGCAACAGAGGTGACATGACTTGCTTCATTTAATCTGCAGATAGTTATTTACAAAGCACAATTCTCTATTCAAAGAAATCCTTGAATACCGTCCTTCTTTTCTTGTCCACACTTAGGGACACAGCCAATTTGTTAACCCAGGTATTGTGCCGACAAATTATTGCTTCCTACCAAATTGGAACTTCATAATAGGTGTGCCCAGAATGGATTGAAATTGTGCCAAGATACTGATTTTTCTCAGTCCCTAAAATAGCTGAGATAGCCAGAGGCCTGGGTCAGTTACTGACAACTGACAAATACCACTCCTATATGTGCTATGAACTAGCAAAAATTTTAATCACATTAGATTTTTATCCCATTTCACCTGTTATGATTCTGAAAAGAAAAATAATTATAAATCTCAAAAGTAAAATGATAAAACTTTTGCTTCCATTTAGCTGCAAAACCCTTTTGTAAATTAAATATTACATTCAACTATTTGAAAATAAAATATAGGAATTCTATCATAAATGTAAAAATCTGACAAGATCTAATCAACATCAAAATAAATGATAGTAATAGATATTTCTTATTTATACTAGCATGAATCCATGCTAGTGTGAATGGGGTATTTTTTTGTGGTCTGAAAGTATCATCCTACAAAATATTAAGTACAAAGGTATAAACTGATCTTACTCTGACAAAGCCTGGCATGTATCACCTAAATCAAAAGATCAAAGTTAACAACCCATTTATGTAACATCACTGCTGTGATATTCCTGGCAAAACTGAGTCACCCATATTTAATCATGACAAGCCAAATTTGAGATATATTTTATGGGTGTCTTCAAAATTGTCAAAGGCTGGAAAACCAAAGAAAGACTGAAGAACCATTTCAGATTGAAAACTAAAGAGACATGACAAAGTATATAGTGCTTGATTTTTAACTGGACCTTTTTGTTACAAAGAACAGCATTACAAAGAACAATTGGAGAAACTGGAATAGGGTCAAAGAATTAGAAGAGACAGTAGTAATAATGTCAATTTTGTGATTTTGTTGGTTACATTGTAATTATATAGGAAAGTGCCCTTGTTTGTGGGAAGTATACACTTGGTTATTCAAAAGTGATAATGGCCTCATTTTGGCTACTTAGGAAGGGAAAAAATTCTGTTCTCCTGCACTTGTAACTTAAGTTTTGAAACTGTTTTGTAGGAAAATCTAATTCCCCAAATGAACCCCTGCATCTACCTCAAATACGGCATATCTTCTTAATTCAAAAACCTCCAAGTGTTCTTTATTAATCATTCAAATTTAAGTGCTGCCTTTTAAAATCATTCTTGAACATCCACAAAGTATCCTTTAGCACTCATTGTTTTAGCATTTTATCGTGAATTGATTCATAAGCTTTTTTCACCAAGTTATCTCAAATATATCTCTTGCCTTCTGAAGGAAACTAGTCGAGGGCAATACACACCTGAACATATTTTTGCATCATCCATAGTTAGTGTAACCATATATTCTAGATTTTGTAATACAATCAGTAAAATCTTGTTTTACTTAAGAAATTTGATAATGTATATCTAGTTTAATTTTTATTAATTTAACTTTATATTTACTCTTTCCCCAAACCCTGACTTAAATAAAAAATACTAATTTTACCATGCCTTAAAATGTTTTTGATATGTCAATAGTAAAAATAAATAATCACATAGCAGAACACAGATAAAAAGTGTATTAGTAGATGCAGTGGTCAGAAATACAGAAATATATTTGTGAGAAAAAAAGTCATTTAGGGTTTTATAACCACTTAACATTTTAGTTTTAGCCCTTTTTTTCATTTGCACAGTAGTTTATTATTACTATCATTACCGACCTACTGTATTGTCCTGTTTGATATTGTTGTTTCCCTTCACACTGGGTATTTGGTTTATATCATACGCTTTTCATGAGTATTTTCATTAAGTATTGTCATACATTATGTGTCATTAAGTATTCTTCAAAACAATGTTAATGGCAATATAATGTTCCATTGTGTGACTACAGCATTAATTTACTAATAATCACTAACAATCAGATAGTTGTTTCTATTTTTGTTATAAATATTACAATGAATTATATGTGTAGCATCATAACCTGTAGAAAAGCATACAAAAACTTATGATTTATCCTTAAGATTCTATTCTTGGGCGGTGCCTGTGGCTCAGTGAGTAGGGCATCAGCCCCATAAACTGAGGATGGTGGGTTCGAACCTGGCCCCAGCCAAACTGCAACAAAAAATAGCCGGGCGTTATGGCGGGTGCCTGTAGTTCCAGCTACTCGGGAAGCTGAGGCAAGAGAATTGCCTAAACCCAAGAGCTAGAGGTTGCTGTGAGCTGTGACACCATAGCACCCTACCGAGGGCAACAAAGTGAGATTCTGTCTCTAAAAAAAAAAAAAAAAAAGATTCTATTCTCTAAAAAGATTATACCACTTTATACCATGAATGTTGAGAGTATCTATTTTATTGCCCCATAGAAATGTTTTCAGTAATAGCTAATTTAACATATTCTCTCACTTTATTGGCAGGGGGAGGGAACATTATTCAGCCATGAACACATAGCATATCTGTAGACTGTACATCCCACCAAACTTCCCCTTATGAAGTAAGCTTCTGAACAGCCTGGGTCTGCAGGTGCTTCTGTTGAATAATAGCCAGTTAGGCAGCTATAGGCTAAATAAAACTTTTTGTGAATTTGTGCCCTAATTTAGTAGAAACTCATATCATTTCTTCATCAAAGTGTTTATTAAAGCTCGGTGATTGACAAAGAAGGATAAACCCTTTTTTCCCTTTTTTTTTTTCTTTCTATTCTGACATTTGAAATATATGGATACTATGATTGGTAAAAACCACTAGCACAATGAGTTTTTCTATAAAATTTTCACAGCATTAGTTAGCTCTAACATATCCTAATACAATTTTTAAATACAAAACAAAGCTGTATTACATCGTAAAGGAAAAAAAAAGAACACCTGCCTAGTCTTTTTAGGGAGTAGAAATAGAATTAATGTAATCAATCTTACCTAAGAATTAATTATTTCAAAAATGGATATAGTTCATTTAAGTTTGGTACCAGTTTTAAATTGATCCACAATCACATTTTTGTTGTCTGTGTTTATAGGAACTTTATAGTGGTGGCAGAGATTGCAATATTCTTGCCTGGGTGCCATCCTTATGTGAACCTGTTCCTGATGATGATGAGGTAAATATTTGTACAAATTGTACAGTGTCTTCTAAATCATGAGGGATAAAGTTTTATTAATTTGCTTTATATGGGAGAGACTTTTAAAGTAATTCTTTTTATTGCGATTATAAAAATAATTTGCCTATCACACATTTGGAAAATTTTGAAAAATATCAAAAGAACATACAATTTCTTAAATTGAATTAGTCAACTTTAACATTCTGATTTATTCTTGATTTTTTCTATTCACATGGTTTTTAAAACATAATTAATACCACAGTAGGACAAACACTTTGATATCTTTAGTAGTTAACATTGTACAATGGTCTTTTTCTACATCATTAATAACTGAGTAAACATTATTTATGACAAAGTACTTTTTCATTTATTTAAATATGACAAAGTACTTTTTCATTTATTTAAATACTACAATTTAAATATTTACATTTTTGCAGACATTTCTGTTGATTATTATAAACAACATCAAGGTAAATATCTGTTCTTAAATTTTTCACATTTTTCAGTATTTCTTTGAATAGATTCCTACAGGTAGAATTATCTCTTAAATGATCATGTATGACATTTTTTAAGGTTCTTTGTTCACTGTCAAATCTTACCAATTTACCCTCCGACCAGCAATGCAGTTTCTACTTCAGAGCATAAATTAATATAAGTTTGACAGTGTGAATAAAGAACCTTAAAAATGCAACGGATAAACAAAGATGAATAATATACAATCCGTGGTCTTAATAGCCTCTGTATTTTTTCTTTTTTTTTTTTACTTATAACATCAAGCAATAGAAAGATAAGGATTCTCTAATGGTGTTTTCTCTCTCACCAAAGAGTATTCCACTGAGCACTGTTAGTCATCCTCATTTTATCTTAATTTCTAGTATATAAAAAGTTTAATATATAAAAACAACATTTAGGGTGGCGCCTGTGGCTCAACGGAGTAGGGCGCTGGCCCCATATGCTGGAGGTGGCGGGTTCAAACTTGTGGCCAAAAACTGCAAAATAAATAAATAAATACATTTACATAGATAATTTTTTGAGTTGGAAATATAAATAATGTAGTTAGAAATACCTCAAGGTAATCTTAACCGAGTCATACTAAAAACAAAAACATCTTAAATGGAGATAAGAAATCTGTCATCCTTTTGCCACCACTTTCCAAAACTTGGGCATGATCAAGGCAAACCTATTTGTAACTTCTTCTTCTTCTTTTTTTTTTTTGAGACGGAGCCTCAAGCTGTCACCCTGGATAGAGTGCTGTGGCATCACAGCTCACATCAACCTCTAATTCCTGGGCTCAAGCAAGTTTCTTGCCTCCACCTCCCAAGTAGTTGGGACTACGGGTGCCCACCACAACACCCGACCATTTTTTGGTTGCAGCCACCATTGTTGTTTGGCGGGCCTGGGCTGGATTCGAACCTGCTAGCTCAGGGGTACGTGGCTGGCACCTTAGCCCGTTGAGCCACAGGCGCCAAGCCCCTATTTGTAACTTCTAATCTCATTTTCTTATGTGAGATCTATAGGGAAGATTTATTACATTTTAAATCTGACCTCTCATCAAGAACCTTACTTTATTTTGACTTTCATACAGTACATAGCTGTTCTATTTGCCGCATTTGTAGATGTACAATCACCCACTGACACAAACAACCTGAGACTTTCCAGTAATTAGCAGTGAGAAGTTTGAAAGTTATCAATATGTATCCCAGCAAATGATAAGTTTGATTTTTCCTCCTGCCCATTATTTGCACCTAGACTAGGCCCCCTCTAAACTTAACTCTTTTTTATGTCCATTACATTTACAATTGTCGGTAGAACTGGCACCCTGGTGAGGCAGAAGTGAGTTCAAGCACAGATCAGATGTCCACTAGGAGGAGATATTGTAGAGAAAAGTGAAATATCCCTCGAGTGGATCTCAAAGTGTTGTGTACTATACTCATCTACATTGCTACTGTGGCTTTTAATTACAAGCATGATATTTTACTTGTGATTGTTTTAGCAATAAAATATATTTCTAGTATTACTTTAATGCATTCATACTATCATTAAAAAGAGGAAAATAATTTGTGTAACTACATTATGATTTGTACTATGTTTTGTGCATCGTAGCAAAAATAATTTATAATGAAATATACTTTTGCTATTAGGCTAAGTTTTCAAATGAAATTAACATGTTTAATAGACATTGGGCTTCTATGGTAAAATTAGGAGAGGCATAAACTTCATGTGGTTTTCCTACCCAGGGACATTTTTGGTAGATATTGAAGGCAGAATTAAAGGCTTCTAAAGACAGAGTAGGGAAGAGGAATCACTTAACCCCCAGTGACAACGCATCTTTGAATAACTCTCATGAAGTAACCTAACTTAGTAAACTATAAACTCAAAAGACAGAAAACTCAGTAAATGTTTGGATGAAAAAATAAATGAACAGACTTCAGTATGCTACTATTGCAAATAAAAGTGGACTGCTGCTAGCAATTAGTGAATAGTCAACTAAGATTTGATAACAGTTTTATATATGAACATTTGGGATATAATGGATATTTGGTTGTACACCTAAGTGACAGTAGTCAACATCAGGTTTAGTAATGTGCTCTGATCTAATTAACAAATGTAAAAAATGCCTAAATTAATACAGACAGTACAGGGTTACAGACGTAATGGCATTCCATACTTACAAATGGACTCCCAACACTCCACAGAAGGATAACTTAAATAATTAAATTAATAATTCAAGAGCTAGCTTCTTCCACACATTTAAACAAATTCATATGGTATAAGTAGTTCATTGGCACAGCATCTTTTTTTTTTGAGACAGAGCTTCAAGCTGTCACCCTGGGTAGAGTGCTGTGGCATCACAGCTCACAGCAACCTCCAGCTCCTGGGCTCAAGCAATTTTCCTGCCTCCGCCTCCTAAGTAGCTGGGACTACAGGCGCCCACCACATGCCCGGCTATTTTTTGGTTGCAGCCGTCATTGTTGTTTGGCAGGCCCTTAGCTGCTTGAGCCACTGGCGCCAAGCCAGCACAGCATCTTTATGCTAGCAGTTAGTTTCATGGTACAGCATCTCTTTTGTCTTAACTTTTTTATTCAATTTTGTGAATCTGTGGTTACCCTATGACCATGCAAGGTCATGACCATGCTTGAAGCCTACCAAGCAAAAGTCCACTGCAAGTCCAGGTGAGTCTGCAGCAAAGAGAAAGGTGATTACAATGGAAAAAAAAAGTAGAAATAATTAAGTGTTCGGAGAAAGGCCAGACACCATTCATTGGGGAAACATTAGGCTTTGGTCACTTAACTAGTGGAATATAGTGAGAGTAACAAAACATGGGAAAGGCAGTGCTCCAATGAAAGCATGAATTATTACTAAGGCGCATATGGATTAATATTGAAATGGAAAGGTTATTATTGATTTGGTTAGAAGATCAAAATAAGTGTAACATCCCCCATATTAGCCTGGCATTGATGTAACATTAGGTGAGTGTTAACCTTTAATATTCTCTGGCTCGGCACCTGTGGCTCAAGCAGCTAAGGCGCCAGCCATGTACACCTGAGCTGGTGGGTTCGAATCCAGCCCGGGCCCGCCAAACAACAATGACGGCTGCAACTAAAAAAATGGCCAAACGTTGTGGCGGGCGCCTGTAGTCCCAGGTACTTGGGAGGCAGAAGCAGGAGACTTGCCTGAGCCTAGGAATTGGAGGTTGCTGTTAGCTATGATGCCACAGCATTCTATCCAGGGTGACAGCTTGAGGCTCTGTCTCAAAAATAAAAATGAAATAAAAAACCTTTAATATTCTCTTTTAAAATGTCTTTCTCCTATGTAAACATTTTTTTTTTTTTTTTTTGTAGAAACAGAGTCTCACTTTATCGCCCTTGGTAGAGTGCCGTGGCGTCACAATGCTCACAGCAACCTCCAGCTCTTGGGCTTAAGCGATTCTCTTGCCTCAGCCTCCCTAGTAGCTGGGACTACAGGTGCCCGCCACAGCGCCTGGCTATTTTTTTGTTTTGCAGTTCTGCCGAGGCCGGGCTTGAACCCGCCACCTTCGGTATATGGGGCCGGCGCCCTGCTCGCTGAGCCACAGGAGCCGCCTCTATGTAAACATTTTTGTATGAGTTTTTTTATGTCCAGTTTGAATTAAAAGAGCACATGGCCTACTGCCTAGAAGAGGCATCCTCTGACCTTTTCCGCAAGTCTGTCTGCACTTGTATGCACGTCTGTGAATCTGTGGGCTGTGTGCATATGTGCCAGCCAGTATTGTTTAGACCATATAACTTTTATTGACTGTGTACAGCAAACAAGCTATTTTTAAGAAACCTAGTTTCAGGAAAGAGGGGAGAGCTGCTGTGTGGGGTTACTATGAATGTAACCCCTCTTCGGTGGGGTTACTATGAATGTATTGCATATTAGAAAATATCTTGATCCATGGCTCAACACGCCTATAGCTCAGGCAACTAAGGCATTAGCCACATGCACCAGAGCTGGCGGGTTCGAGTACAGCCTGGGCCTGCCAAACAACAGTGACAATTACAATCAAAAAATAGCCAGGCATTGTAGTCCCAGGCTCCTGTAGTCCCAGCTGCTTGAGAGGCTGAGGCAAGAGAATTGCTTAAGCCCAGGAGTTGGAGTTTGCTTTGAGCTGTGACGTCACGGCCCTCTACCCACGGCGACAACTTGAGGCTCTGTCTCAAAAAAAGAAAATATCTTGATCCAAAGAATCGTCACTCCTGTGCAGTCTTTTTTTGAGACAGAGCCTCAAGCTGTCGCCCTGGGTAGAGTGTTGTGGCATTACAGCTCACAGCAACCTCCAATTCCTAGGCTCAAGTGAGTCTCTTGCCTCTGCCTCCCAAGTCGCTGGGACTACAGGCGCCCGCCACAATGCCCGGCTATTTTTGTTTGGGTCGCAGCCGTCATTGTTGGTTGGCAGGCCCGGGCTGGATTCGAACCCGCCAGCTCAGGTTTACATGGCTGGCGCCTTATCCTGCTGAGCCACAGGCACCGAGCCTGTGCAGTCTTTTTTATCATCTTGTTTAAATTTTATTTTAAAAATCTTCGGTGCATGGGGGCCTTGGAATTTATTTTTTTGTTGTTATTCTAGCCAAATTAGCAGTGTGTAAATGGCACCTCAGAAAGAGAGGAGCCAAATCTTACAGTGGCCTGATACTTTGGGCAGCTCAGGTTGGGGAGGGCAGGCATGTAAGCATGAAAACATGGAGGAAGCATAGTTGGCCCTTTGGCACTCTGGGAACGTGAGGGGACCATGAGGCAGCCATACCTCATGGAGACTCCATGGGTGACCATGGTTGACTCCAAATGCCTCGTTATAGGTAACACCAATGCCGAGAATGGCCCAGGTGGCAGCAGCCTGTCAGATTTTTGGTGTCGGCCTTTGTGTTTCTCTCCCCACACACAAGTGGTAAAATTGGATCCTTGATGCACATCTTAAAATTATGCCAGAAAGCAAATGGCTCCTCTCCTTGGAGACCTGCCTTAAACTTGCCTGGTATGTTCATTTTTTGCCAGTCGGATCAAGAAGCAATCTGTGACAGAGTCTAATCTGTGACAAATCAGACTTCCTTGAAGTCAGCCTCCCATGCTAAGAGAAGTTGGCATTTCCCTCCTGGGACCTGTTTACTTTTCTGTACATCTGTGAGCTGTTCTATGTTTGTTCTTGATCACTCTGTGCCCTGTCCTAACCAGGGCCTCTACCCATGTAAACCACAAAGAGGCCCACTGGGACACAGTCCTAGCCAAATGAACAAACCTGCAGAATTCTCTGAAATAGACTAAGTCATTGTAAGGGACAAACTGTCACAGCCAAAGGGACAAAACACTTTGTGGGTGATCCAGGAGACCAGAGTTTCCATATTCATTTGCACATCTGTTGTCTGGACTGGACACATGTATTGGGCTTCAATGTGAGGCTTTTAAGATGTATATCCTTGGCTGGTGCCTGTGGCTCAATGGGCTAAAGCGCCAGCCACGTACACCTAAGCTGGTGGGTTCGAATCCAGCCCAGGCCTGCCAAACAACAATGAGGGCTGCAACAACAACAAAAAAGATATCCTTGTTTATCAATAAAATACTAAGTGTTGAAGAGGTTGAATCCTGTGAGACTTGACCAGTGTAGGTGAATCACATACACTTGACCTTTCAACCTCTTCTTTCAATGAAACATATATATATATCAAATAAAGTAACCAATTGATAGTTTTAAAAAATAAATAAATAAGTTATTTGGGTAAAATTCAATAAGTTGGGCTCTGCGCCTGTGGCTCAGCGGGCTAAGGCACCAGCCACGTACACCTGAGCTGGTGGGTTCGAATCCAGCCCAGGCCTGCCAAACAACAATAATGGCTGCAACCAAAAGATGACCAGGCGTTGTGGCAGGCGCCTGCGGTCCCAGCTACTTGGGAGGCGGAGGCAAGAGACTCGCTTGAGCCCAGGAATTGGAGGTTGCTGTGACCTGTGATGTCACAGCACTCTATCCAGGGTGACAGCTTGAGGCTCTGTCTCAAAAAATAAAAAAATAAAAAATAATAAAAACAATTCAAAAAAATAATAATAATAATAATAAAAATTCAATATCATTTTTGTTTTGAAATAATTATGTACTTTCAAAATAATGTAATTGCTGTTCATCTGGTATATTTCATAACTATACTTATGAGTGTAAAATTATGAGGTAGGAAAGTAGAATCTTTTTTTTTGAGACAGAGCCTCAAGCTGTCACCCTGGGTAGAGTGCCGTGGCATCACAGCACACGGCAACCTCCAACTCCTGGGCTCAAGCCAGTCTCTTACCTCCGCCTCCCAAGTAGCTGGGACCACAGGCAACCGCCACAACGCCCGGCCATTTTTTGGGTTGCAGCCATCATTGTTGTTTGGCAGTCTGGTCTGGATTCGAACCTGCCAGCTCAGGTGTACGTGGCTGGTGCCCTAGCCCGTTGAGCCACAGGCGCCAAGCCAGGAAAATAGAATCTTTATTTCTTTTCTTTTTCTTTTTTTAGACTACAGCCAAATCACATGTAAATCCAGCCTTTGAAGATGCCTGGAGCAGCAGTGATGAAGGATGACTGTGGACTTTTAGTACCTGTGTGTCTCTGTGGATGAAACTTTAAAAAGGAGTGTGTGTATGGGCTTCGTTTTAAACTGTCCTGTCAATTCCTGACAGCTAAATCCCTGTGTTATAAAACAAGATTAAGTTTTGTATGAACTCCTGAAGCAGACTTCTATATAATTTATCAAAACATGTCTCCTTAACCCAATTGTGGCCTGGAGCAGCCTCTGTTGCTACAGTCTAAGGACAGAAGCCATTGTGCCTCACTTGGGACCATCAGCAGATTCTATGAACGCTAAGATGCAGCAAGATCTGTAGCTGATGAGAGGATTAGGAAGTAGAAGTCATCAGCATTGACTTTCTCCTACTGGGAGGACCAACTGCCTGCTCATTTCCGCCCTTGAGAGTGATTTTACTCCAGCTACTGAAGAATGGTAGCTAGAAAGGTGCTGTCAAATATTTTATTCTTTCGTATTAGTGTATTCACATTTTGTGATAATTTCATTTAACTGACCTTCCTCTGGCTTTATGTTAAACATTTTTTAGACTCAGTGTCTCCTGCAATCCAAAAAAGTGCATCACAGAAGTTTTAACTTGGCAAAACTCCCATGTTTGCTTTATTTTAATGTCAGAGGCCAGCTTGCACTCATGTTTCAACTCCCTTTCTGTGAAACTCATTAAGATATCACCAAACCCTGCTTTATTCATCCAAGCAGAAAATTTCCTGGCAGGGAATCTGGCTTAAACATGAAATGTTGTCAGAAAATTTCTATTTTATTGTCGCCTTCTATGTCAACCCACAAATGATTATCATGAAGCTAATCTTGATGTTTCCTTTCTTCCTGATTCTTACAAGCAGGACACTAGTAGAAGAGGTTTTTTGTGAATCTGAATACCAGATATACAGGTGATGAGTTTTTCAGTGAATAACAGACTTCATATCAGGTCTTTCTGGCCAAATATTTTTGATACACTTGCTTTTATACTTGACAGTTTTTCAATACATAGAAAAAATATGTTTCTACCATGTACAAGATACTGTTTTAAAGTTTATATACCTTGGGCAGCCTGTGGCTCAGTGAGTAGGGCACCGGCCCCATATACTGAAGGTGGCGGGTTTGAACCCAGCCCTGGCCAAATTGCAACCAAAAAATAGCCAGGCATTCTGGCAGGTGCCTGTAGTCCCAGATACTCAGGAGGCTGAGGCAGGAGAATCACCTAAACCCAGGAGTTGGAGGTTGCTGTGAGCTGTGACACCTCAGCACTCTACCAAGGGCAATAAACTGCAACTCTGTCTCTAAAAAAATAAATAAATAAAAATAAAAAATAAAGCTTATATACCTTATGGAATGACTACACCTAGCTAATTAACATATTTATTACCTTACGCAGTTAACATTTTTGCAAGTAAGAACACTTTACATACAGTCTCTTAGCATTTTTCAGAATATAACTATAGTTACCATGTTATACAATAGATCCCTTAAATTTATTCCTATTTAACAGAAAAAAAAAATTTTTTTTTGAGACAGAATTTCACTTTGTCACCTTGATAGAGTGCTTTTTGTCATAGCTAACAGCAACCTCAAACTCTTGGGATCAAGAGATCCTCTTGCGTCATCCTCCCAAGTAGCTGAGACTACAGACACCCCCCATAACACCCAGCTTTTTTTAGAAATGGGGTCTCGTTCTTGCTCAGGCTGGTTTCAAACTCATGAGCTCAAGCAGTTTACCCACCTCAGCCTCCCAGAGTGCTAAGATTATAAGTGTGAACCACTGTGCTTGGCCTGTTTAACTGAAATTCTGTATCCTGTGACCAACATCTCCTCAAGCCCCCTCAACCATTCCTGCCCCAGGTAACCACCATTCTACTCTCTACATCTATGAGATTTTTGGATTCCGTAGTAAGTTAGAGCACATGGTATTTGTTTTTCAATGTCTGGCTTATTTCACTTAACATCATATGCTCCAGGCTCGTCCATGTTGTCATGAATGACAGGATTTCCTTTTTGTGGCTATATAATATTCCACTGCATATTTATACATAACACATTTTCTTTATCCATTTCATCTACTCATGGACAGTTAGGCTGACTATATTTCTTAGCTATTGTGAATAAAGCTGCAATGAACATAGCACAGTTAGCTCTTCAACATACTTTCATGTCCATGGGAGATAAACGCAGTAGTGAGATTGCTGATTCATATAGAAGTTCTATATTTAATTTTTTGAGAACGCTTCATGCAGTTTTTCATGATGGCTAAATTAATTTACATTCCCACCAGCAGTGTTGGAGGGGTGCCTTTTCTCCATATCATCACCAGCACCAGTTATCTTTTTTTTTGCAGTTTTTGGCTGGGGCGGGTTAAAACCCTCCACCTCTGGTATATGGAGCCAGCGCCCTACTCCTTTGAGCCACAGGCACTGCCCAGCACCGCTTATCTTTTATCTCATTCATGATATCCATTTTAACAAGTGTGAGGTGATTTATCAATGCAGTTTTAATGTGCATTTATCTGACAATGAGTGATATTGAACATTTTTTCATATAACTACTGCCCATTTGTATGTCTTTTTCTGAGAAACGTCTTTTGAGGTCCTTTGTCCATTATTTAATCAGGTTCTTGAGTAGAGTTCCTTATGTATTTTGGATAGTAATTCCTTATCATATCTATAGTTTGTAAGTATTTTCTCCTGTCCTGTAGGTTGTCTCTTTACCCTGTTAATTGTTTCTTTTGCTATGCATAACCTTTTTAGTTTGATGCGATTCCAGTTGTTTATATTTGCTTTTGTTGCTTGTGCTTTTCATACCATATCCAAAAACCATTCCCGATATCAATGTGATGGAGTTTGTTCCTTAAACCATTTTCTTCTAATGGTTTCATAGTTTTGAGTAGTTGGTTTTCATAAGCCCAGACCATGCTACTCTTACTTTTTTCCCCTTTGGTGAGGATGCATTTGACCTTTGAGAAAGCTACTAAAATTGGAAATTATTTTTAATTTTAAGAAAATGAAGTCTTGGGCAGCACCTGTGGCTCAGTGGGTAGGGCGCTGGCTCCATATACTAAAGGTGGCAGGATTGAACCCGGCCCAGCCAAACTGCAATAAAAATACCCTGGCGTTGTGGCGGGCGCCTGTAGTCCCAGCTACTCGGGAGGCCGAGGCAAGAGAATTGCCTAAGCCCCTGAGTTGGAGGTTGCTGTGAGCTGGAATGCCAAGAGCACTCTAACAAGGGCGATAAAGTGAGACTCTGTCTCAAAAAAAAAAGAAAATCAAGTCCTCTGGGGTGGCGCTTGTGGCTCAGTGAGTAGGGTGCTGGCCCCATATACTGAGGGTGGCTGGTTCAAACCAGGCCCTGGCCAAACTGCAAAAAAATAGCCAGGCATTGTGGCAGACACCTGTAGTCCCAGCTACTCGGGAGACTGAGGCAAGAGAATTGCCCATGCCCAATAGCTGGAGGTTACTGTGAGCTATGACATCACAGCACACTCTACCGAGGGCAACAAAGTGAGACTCTGTCTCAGAAAAAAAAAAAAAAAAGAAAATGAGGTCTTCTGAACTGCACAGAACTGTTTTGCTTCTTTCCAGTTACATGTGCTCGTACACATAATAATAACCTGGAATCATAATACCATAAGGTAACATTTTGGTAGTTTTTTACCCATATATCTCTTTATGACACATACAGTTTTACATACCAGTATATTTGGTATGCTGCTGTTATAGAAGCCCCTCTCTTTCCATATTAGCCCCTTATTATGCCTCATGCTACATTCCAAGTTATTAACCTAGTATGTATTCTTTCATATTACAACCCTACATGATTTATGTAGATGTATATGGGGATGCATTTTTATTTTGCAAAAATGGAATACATGCAGTTCAACTTTGGTTTTTTCAGACAGAGCTCACATAAATGTGTCTTCTGTTATAATAAAGTCATTCTTTTTTTGACTACGTAATGATCTACCTTGTGTATGTACCCCAATTTTTTCAGGCAATCTCCTATTCAGGGCCATACCTACAGTAGTAAAGATTATGAACTGCCCTTTATTTTCTTTAGGTGGTGTATTTGCATGGTAGCATTTAGTTATTGAGTATCATCCCTTCCTCTGGCAGAGGAAATTATAGTTTCTCTGGGTATAGTCATCTTGGGTCATGGTCCTTTTCTTTAATTATTATATAGGTAATTGTGTGCACTTTTTTCTAGCTTCTGGTATTACAGATGAGAATTTCATTGCCAGTTTGATTTTTTTTTCCCATCATAGGGTATTCATTCTTTACAGCTGAAAGTTTGTAAATTATGAGGTTTTTTTGTCTTTATACTTAACAATTTTTAATTTTGTGCAAATACTAATATTATTTTTTATCCCATCACTTCTTGGACTTCTTGTGAGCTTTTTCACTGTGATGCCCCAAACCTTTTCTCAACTCAGGGATATTTTCTCCTAATATTTGTCTAATTGTTGCTTCTCCTTTGTCTTTTTTCATCTTCTTTGGATCATCTAATGATTACATGTAAAGTCTAACCTGATCTATCATTCAGTCTTATTTTTTTCCTTTCTGCTTTTTTTTTTTTTCTTTATTGAGACAGATCCTCAAGCTGTCAACCTGGGTAGAGAGCTGTGGCATCACAGCTCACAGCAACCTCCAATTCCTGGGCTCAAACGAGTCTCCTGCCTCCGCCTCCCAAGTAGCTGGGACTACAGGCGCTCGCCACAACGCCCGGCCATTTTTTGGTTGCAGCCATCATTGTTGTTTGGCAGGCCTGGTCTGGATTCGAACCCACTAGCTCAGGTGTATGTGGCTGGTGCCTTAGCCGCTTGAGCCACAGGCACCGAGCCACCTGCTTGCTTTTTTAAAATTTTAGAATAGTACCTGGTGCAGTGTCTCATGGTAGGTGCTCAGTAAGTACTTGTTTCGTATTTGTGTCTTCTGTACTTTGAGATTTTATGCTTGATCTTCAAGGTTACAAATTCAAGCTTGATTGATCATCAGGTGACATATATAAATTATTGTTTTAGTCCTCTCCTCACTCTATACCCTCTCCTTTTTTTTTTTTTTTTTTTTTTGCATTTTCAGAAACAGAACTATGGGAGATTTATGGAAGATTCCACTTGAAACTTTTTTTGATTATTTAATTGATATTTGTCAAGCTTTATTTACAGGCATGTCAACAAATCTTGTCGGAAGGTGGTGATCACCCATAACTTCTCTCCAATGCCTTGTATGTTGTACATATTTTCCGTCCATGCTGTCTTGTGTAACATAGCATGTGTCTTTTCATCACGTAAGATACTTATATCCTGCCATATTTTAAAGAAGATATATGCCAGTTGTTCACTTCACTCCAACTTTTCACCAGTTTTAACTAAAATCATTCATGGTATCCCTGTGAGATGCTTAGCTTTTAAAAATATATAGAAATAGGGCAGCACCTGTGGCTCAGCGAGTAGGGCGCCGGTCCCATGTGCCGAGGGTGGCGGGTTCAAGTCCAGCCTTGGCCGAACTGCAAAACAGAAAAATAGCCGGGCGTTGTGGCGGGCGCCTGTAGTCCCAGCTACTCGGGAGGCTGAGGCAAGAGAATCGCCTAAGCCCAGGAGTTGGAGGTTGCTGTGAGCAGTGTGATGCCACAGCACTCTACCAAGGGCGATCGAGTGAGACTCTGTCTCCACAAAAATAAATAAATAAATAAATAAAAATATATAGAAATAATAAGTGCACATGTTTTATTGACATATCCCTAAACTGCTTAACCAGAAGCCAAAAACTAGCGTCATAAATTGGTGAGATTTTACACTTGCTATCAAGCCTTTACAATTGATTAAGGAAACACCTTAATAAAGAAAAAAATTGTCCCTTTATCTGAAGCATTTTTTATGTACAGTTTATGCTAAAAAGCCTGATTTAAACTAGGTCTACAAAACTTTTAAGGAAAGCTCAACAGATAAACCTGTAAACTATGTCCATTGTAATAACAGATAAGATAACATCAGAATGGGTGGTGCCTGTGGCTCAGTGAGTAGGGCACCAGCCCCATATGCCCGAGGTGGCCGGTTCAAACCCAGCCTCCGGCCAAAAACTGCAAAAAAAAAAAAAGATAACATCAGAATGAACATTCTTCAGGAAGGGACACATAGAGCCGACTATTGGGGAGATGCCAGAAAATAAAAACTGTTGGCTTTGTTTTTGAAAATCTAAATGAGTAAAGTATCACATCAATGGGGGCAAAAGTATCCAATGTACTCAATACTAATATGACCACATATATATATATATAAACATAAGAAAAACAAGTTATCATCTAGAGAGGGGGAGGAGAAAGGAGGGACAGGAGATGGGAACGGAGGGAAGGCAATTGACAGACCTCACCTAAGGTTCAGCACTCTTCCTGGGTGAAAAGCGCAAATACAACTTGAACTTTACCTTAGTGATGAAAACAGTATAACCTAAATATCTGTACCCTCATTTCAACTTGAAATTAAAAACAAACTGAATATAAAATGATAGAAAAGTTTTGCATCAACAAACTTATCCCAATTATTTTTCAAAGAAAACATCACTATTTCACAATAGAAAGGAAAACTTCAAATTAGATACTAAAATAAGGGCTACATAGTTCTATTTCAGAAATATTTCATTACTTATCAATAATGATAATACTTGATTTTTCTATAAAAATGATATAATGACTGAAGATTAGAAAAGCTAAAGCATATAATCTGTAAATTATTTTATAAACAAATTGTTAAATTTTCTCACTTTCAACTTAACTTTTTTTCATATTCGGGGTTTTTGGGGTTTTGTTTTGGTTTTTGTTGAGACAGTCTCACTATGTCATACTCGGTAGAATGCTATGACATCACAACTCACAGCAAACTCAAACTCTTGGACTAAAGTGATTCTCTTGCTTCAGCCTCACAAGTAACTGGGACTACAGGTGCCCGCATCAACGCCCAGCTATGTGGTTTTTTTTTTTGTTTTTTGTTTTTTTTGCTGTTGTTCACTGTTGTGTAGCAGGCCCAGGCTGGGTTTGAACCCGCCAGCCTGGGTGTATGTGGCCAGCACCGTAACCACTGTGCTACAGGCACCAAGTCAGTTGTTTGGGGGTTTTTTTGTTTGGGGTTTTTTTTTTTAGAGCTTTAGAGACAGGGTCTCCCCCTGTCCCCCAACCTAGAGGGCAATGATGTGATTGTAGCTAAGTATAACCTCAAACTCCTCAAACCTCGAGTGGTCCTCCTGCTTCAGCCTCCCAAGTAGCTAGGCTTATAGATGTCACCATGCCTGGCTGATTTTTTAAATTGTTTTTTATAGAAACAGTGTCTCGGGCGGCTCCTGTGGCTCAGCGAGTAGGGCGCCGGCCCCATATACCGAAGGTGGCAGGTTCAAGCCCGGCCTCGGCCAAACTGCAAAACAAAAAAAAAAATAGCCAGGCGCTGTGGCGGGCGCCTGTAGTCCCAGCTACTCGGGAGGCTGAGGCAGGAGAATCGCTTAAGCCCAAGAGCTGGAGGTTGCTGTGAGCAGTGTGACGCCACCGCACTCTACCCAGGGCGATAAAGTGAGACTCTGTCTCTACAAAAAAAAGAAAAAAGAAACAGTGTCTCATTAAATTGTCTTCATATCCTAGAAGATTACCAACAATTTCCATATTGCTATTCATAACAATGTAAATTCTTAGCACCTGTGGTTCAGTGGGTAGGGCGTATACTGAGGGTGGCGAGTTCCAACCTGGCCTCGGCCAAATTGCAACAAAAAAATAGCCAGGCATGATGGTGGGCAGCTATAGTCCCAGCTACTTGGGAGGCTTAGGCAAGAGAATCACTTAAGCCCAAGAGCTGGAGGTTGCTGTGAGCTGTGATGCCATAGCACTCTACCGAGGGCGACAAAGTGAGACTCTAGTCACCAAAAAAAAGTCTATATTCAAGTCTAATTAAAATTAATTGAAGGTAAAGGTAGGGTGTCATTATAAAAGTTTTGTGAATTGTCTTATACTAAAAGAACATTCCAGTTCTAATAGAATGAACATGGACTTCTGCCTAAACTAAAGTTTTAAAGTTTCTATCTGAATCATTTTGGAGTTATACTGATGTCGTTGGTTTTGCAAGTTACTTAACCTCCAAAGCTAATTTCTTCATTTGTAGAAAGAGAATTAAATACACTTTACAGAGTTGTAAGAATAAATTAAAGTTCTAAGATATTATAATCCTTCAGCTGAACTCTCATTACTTAAAAATCTCAAGATTATTGGGCTCTAAGCTTTTGCCAAAATTCACCTCTTTTAAGACATAGTCTGCTTGGTTACTTTGTCTTCCTGCTAGAATGTATACGCAAATGAAGCAGAGATTTTGTCTGTTTATTGTTCTATCTCCAACACCTGGAACGCTGCTTGGCAAACAGGTGATGCCAAAAAATAAATCTATTGAAGTAATCAGTGAATAATACCATTACCAACCACGTAACTACAAAACAACTAACTACTCATTTCATGAATGATAAATTTGTTAATTGATTATTAAAAGCTGGGTATTACATTAATCTTGTAGTTTTTCCTCTCTCAAAGTGGCAGAGTCCTATTCTCAAGGGTGCTATTGACTTTACCCTAGACTCTCTGAGTTTTTCTAGTGGACTCTGTGAGGCTTATGAATTTTCTCCTGTAGGCAGGTTATACTGGGAGACTTGTACTTGTCTTATAAATCTCAATAGCTAATGTAAGGGAACTATTTAAAATCTTGAGTTCTGACTTCTTCTCTACTTCTAGTCCATTCACACCTGGTAATATTATGGTTGTATTGAATTTCTTCATTGCCTTTGACTTGGATCTTCTCTTGTTTTGCCCTATTATGGAAAACAGACAAATATTTCTGAAAATTTTACATATTTTGATGACTGATTATCTTTGTACCCAGAAGGAATACAAGAAAGGTAAGATGAGGGTGCATAATATCAAATGCTGACAAAAGGGAGGAGGACATGGTAAATGAATAAAGGATGGTGGTAGCACCTGTGGCTCAGTGGGCAGGACCGGCCCCATATACCAAGAGTGGTGGGTTCAAACCCGGCCCCAGCCAAATTACAACAAAAAAATAGCTGGCAGGTGCCTGTGGTCCCAGCTACTCAGGAGGCTGAAGCAAGAGAATCGCCTAAGCCCAGGAGTTGGGGGTTGCTGTGACCTGTGTGACGCCAGTGCACTCTATCGAGGGCAATAAAGTAAAACTCGGTCTCTACAAAAAATCAAATATAAGAATTATATTCTTGGCTCAGCGCCTGTGGCTCAGCGAGCTAAGGCGTCAGCCACGTACACTTGAGCTAGTGGGTTCAAATCCAGCCTGGGCCCGCCAAATAACAATGACGGCTGCAACCAAAAAAATGAAAAAAAAAAAAAAGAATTCTTTATTTGTATTGTACTGTGGTTTAAGCATATAACATAATAAATATATTAGAGATTAAATTTTCTGATATAAAATTTAAATGCCCAATTAAAATAGGTATTTTGGGCTCGGCGCCTGTGGCTCAACGGGCTAAGGTGCCAGCCACGTACACTTGAGCTGGTGGGTTCCAATCCAGCCCGGGCCCACCAAACAACAATGACGGCTGCAACCAAAAAATGGCCAGGTGTTGTGGCAGGTGCCTATAGTCCCAGCTACTTGGGAGGCGGAGGCAAGAGACTCGCTTGAGCCCAAGAATTGGAGGTTGCTGTGAGCTGTGATGCTACAGCGCTCTATCCAAGGTGACAGCTTGAGGCTCTGTCTCAAAAAAAAAAAAAAAAATAGGTATTTTGATTATTACATTTTTATTATAATTCATTACTTTTTTCTCTTGAACCAGAGATATGGGATGTTTTCTTCTGTACTTTTTGGGAGAAGTATTAACTTTATTCAAATAAACAATGTAAAAGTTTTTCAGAGATAAAGTTTTCTCAAAACAGATTCCTCAATTTTTTTGTATATTGCAAATATCTGACTTATTTATAGAATTCAGTTCAAGGTTAGTTTTCAAAACTACACTTCAGCATGCTATGCTTGTCAGGGTCCCGCCCCAAGAGCAGCATCCGCTGAGACCTGTGGAAACTGACAGCCATCAACTAAAGAAATATAGAGACAGAAGCCACAGTAAAGAGACATAGAGGAGAATTAAAAGTGGGAGCTCAGGGGTCCATTGCCCATTGTGGGATTCCAGCAATGGCCCAGAGTGTTTGCTCCACTCTGATTTTATTGAAGCCTATTTGCCCAGAGGGTAGGATGAGGGAGGGAACAAAGACATCAGCAGTTTCTGGGATTGATCATATCAGCTCCCGTTATTATTATTATTAACCTTAAGGGTAGCCTTCAGAAATCTGAAATCTGAGCCTTGCACTGGGAGAGCCTCCTGCTTGAGGTCACACACACAGATTTCTAGGGAGGTGTTGAGCTCTGCTAGTTCTCTGTGGAGTAAAACACCAGCAGTGTTAGTCTCCTCTGAGGCTTCAGTGGGAGGGAGGCATTTTCCTCCCATCACCACACAGAGGATTTTCCTCTGTGTTAAGGGATATAAGCTCTTCTGCCCATGTCTCAGGGCTTGAGCTACTACTCCCTGGGTCTCTGCCCCAGACAAATGCAAATCTCCACAATTCTACTTTGCCTGTTTAATGGGCAGAAAACACCCTAGAAGATGTATTTTTCCTAGGACTTGCTGTGATCTTTTCTATGGCCATTACTCTCCTCAGAGTGCTCACAGTCCCAGCAAGGTGTTTGTAAGCTATATCCTCAACAGGCTAGAATTTCAGAAAAGGCAGGAAGCTTGCTAGCCATGGCTAATTTAAATGTAAACTAGCTGACTTTTCTTTGTTCTGACTCACTCAGCTTACTTTTTAGTTTTCCTCTTTTTCTGGGGGTGCTTTCCTTTGCCAAGAATGAGGTCTTTGGTCCCCATTCTCCCAGCAACACTAACTTCACTTTTTGAGCTCAATATTAGTTGGAAAAAGGCAAAATGATTAATTTGTTCATTTTTATAAATTTTGAAATAACTATTCAATAGTTCTTAGTTGAATGGTTGAAATAACTATTTCAACTACTTTGAAATTCCAAATAATTATTTTGGAATTCAATTCTTAGATCTGCAAGGGATAATCATCACTTAAATTTCTGGAAAGTGATTCCTGCATATGAAAGTAGGCCAGATTTTTCTTGGCTGAATTTCCTAAAGACATAATTTGGCTAGAAATTAGATGAAAAAAATGATCAATTCATTTGTGTAACTAGTTATGAACAGACTTGCAGAAAAATGGAGCCTATACTATCAACCAAAGGCACACTCTTTGACTAAATTGTTGCTAACGAGTTCAACTAACACCTGCTTTAGAGAACCCAAACCAATTTCTTATAGCCATTCAAAAAAACACTTCAGTTTCACACCACATCTGTTTTGCATACAATTCGTCAAATAAAGAAAGCTGTAATGTGTCTTGTGGTTCAAACCATAGTAGCACATCCAATTTCACAGTATGAATTACTACATTCATGACATGTTTACCTTTTCAGTTAAATGTGACTCCCATTGAATTATTAAACATATCATATAACTTGTACAAACTGCCACCATGGGTTTACAATTTGTAAAACAAGTCCAGTGTTAAAAGTGACTTGCTGGAATGCCTCCTGAAGTCTCATTGACAAGCACTTCACTCAACAACACAAGACTGATTTCCTGATGTGGTTTCAGGATTTTGATCAGTATCAAAATGTTCAAAAGTTGTGTGGATACCTAGTAATAGCATTGCAGGATCAAACAGAAGGTCTACTTTTAGTTCTTTGAAGACTCTCCATACCTCTTTCCATAAAGGTTGGACTAGTTTGCAGTCACACCAACAGTATGTGACTGTTCCCTTCCCTCCACACTCTCATGCCAGCATCCATTGCTTTAGGACCTCCTGATGTGAGCCATTTTCATTGGGGTTAGATAATACCTCAAAGTGGTTTTGATATGCATTTCTCTAATTATTAGAGACAAAGTTTTTTCATGTGAAAAGATTAAAGTCATTTTACTATAAGGATACAAGCACTCGATCATTTATGACAGCCCAACTCATAATTGCAGAGATGTGTAAACCACCACCCAAGTGCCAGTGAATAGATAAAAACTATGGTATATGTATACCATTGAATACAATTCAGTCACAAAAACTATGGAGATTTTGTATCCTTTGTTACAACTTGGATGTATATAGAGTACACTCTCCTGAGTAAAGTAACACAAGAATGGAAAAAGCATCACATTTACTCAATACTAATTCAAAACTTGTAGATTAACAACCTGCTCACATGAGAGAGAAACTCAGATCCAAGAAGTGGGGAGGACGAGAGGGGAATGGTAGGTTTCTACCCATTGGGAACAATTTCCAGGTGTATGGCACACTTCCTGGGTGAAGGATACAACTATAACTTAGACTTCATCTTACAAATGCAAAGAAAGTATCTTAATTGTATGTACCCTCATATTAATCAGAAACAAATTTTAAGGCCGGTGCAGTGGCTCACCCCAGTAATCCTAGCACTCTGGGAGACCAAGGAGGGGAGATTGCCTGAGCTCATGAGTTGGAGACCAGCCTGAGCAAGACCAAGACCTCATCTCTAAAAATAACCAGGTGTTGTGGTGGGCTCCTGTAGTCTCAGCTACTTGGGAGGCTGAGATAAGACAATTGCTGGAGCCTAAGAGTTTGAGGTTGCTGTGAGTTATGACACCACAGCACTCCAGTGGGGGCAACAAAGTAAAATTCTGTCACAAAAAAAATAAATTTTTTTTAAGTGTTCAAAAGTTATTCAAACACATAAAACCTTCTGGTTACCACAAATGACTATAGCTTATTGGGAAGTATTCTTATCTTTTATATCTGTACTCCTATTGGTTGAAAAATTTTAAAACCTACAAATAATTTAACCTTTTCATGCAACTGTGTAACATAAGTCCTTTCACCTCAGCCAGCCTCATCATGCTAAGAAATATTGATAAACTTGCATTTGCAAATAATAGTTTCTGTACAGGACACAATTTCCTCAACCTTTTAATAAACCCATCACTGGCACAAATTTTTCATCCCAAGAATATTTTTTCACTTAATTTTATAACATTATCACTTACTTGGTTTGCATGGGGGAAAAAAATGCTGTAATTGCAGTCCTTGTTTTCATCTCCTTAAGTTTTTCATTAAGTTTGTTATCAAATGTATCTGCTACTCTGGTGATACTTCTCACTGTGGTTTTTTCCTAATAGCTTCTTAAGCTAGGTACACTTAGAACAGTGTGCATTAATAGTTGTTGTGTGGCATTAGTCATATACGAATAGTTTCTACTTCCATGAGGACATATGCTCTTCTTCTTTTGAAACACATTTTCCCATTTAAAATGAAGAGAAATCCAACAGTGTGGTGTGATATAAATGGCAACTCCTTTTCAATGTTAGGGAGACATTAGGTACAAATGGGAATGTGTTACCACAAATGTGACAAGGCCCTAAGTACACCTGCCCAAGGCCATGGCTTTTATACATTAGGATTAGGTTTATTTGAAAACTCAAAACAACATAGCTTAAATAAAATGTAAATAAGATTATTTCAATAAACTCCAGGACACCAATCCTCTGCTGGTATGCTGGTCCCATGGTCGTCAGAAGCCTAGGTTCTAAGTTATTACTCTCGTACTCTGCTTCCTCCTTGTGTTATGGCAAGACTGCCCTAGCCATTATATCCACATTCTACCCAACACTAAAAACAGGGAAGAAAAAGGTACATTCCCTCCCTTTGGGAACTTCCCAGATGTTTCACACACCACTTTCACTGACATCCTATTGGCCAGAGCTCCTGGTCACACTCAACTGTCAAGGAAGCCAGATCTGTATTCCAGGTTCCCATGTGTGCCGCGAAAAACTGGGAGTTCCTTTACTATTCACCAAAGGAAAACCAATACTGGGGAACAACCAACAGTATGATATATGGCTCCTCCATAACTTACACTCCAGGTAACTTAAGCCATGTGGGAATGTGGGCCTATTGTGGTTAGATGTAGGAGGCCATATAGTTCAAGGGAAGGAGAAAGGAGAATTACTCTTTGAACTCTCTGTAACTATAAGAAACATCTGTGATATAACATCTCAGTAATATGACACCTTGGTGATAAGGGCTTGGGGCAGGGATTCAGCTCTCATTCACACAAGAGCACGAGCACATGGGCATCAGTGCTTGGCAGTCTCCACACCTGTAGTTCAGTTAGGCACGGGATCACGTCTATATATAGCCACAGGAGGGGTTACTAGTCACTGACTCTGACTCTCTCCCTCCCCCTGCTCAGTCTCCTACGAAGACTGTCTCACTCCCTCGAAGACTGTTTCTATCTCCCTCCCTCCAGCTAAGACAGTAGTGCAGTGGTCCACATCCTGACAATTTCATAGGCAGGGGCCAGAGACCTAGTGTCCAGGCTCTGACAGTTAGAAATGGTAATCATTTTTTTGTTTTGTTTTGTTTTGTTTTGTTTTTGAGACAGAGCCCCAAGCTGTCACCCTGGATAGAGAGCTGTGGCATCACAGGTCATAGCAACCTCCAATTCCTGGGCTGAAGCGAGTCTCTTGCCTCCACCTCCCAAATAGCTGGGACTGCAGGCGCCTGCCACATGTCCGGCCATTTTTTTTTTTTGGTTGCAGCCGTCATTGTTGTTTGGCGGGCCCGGGCTGGATTCGAACTTGCCAGCTTAGGTGTATGTGACTGGCACCTTAGCCTGCTGAGCCACAGGCGTTGAGCCTAGAAATGGTAATCGTTACGGCTTGGCGCCTGTGGCTCAAGCTGCTAAGGCACCAGCCACATACACCTGAGCTGGCGGGTTCGAATCCGACCCAGGCCTGCCAAACAAAACAACACTGACATCTGCAACCCAAAAATGGCCAGGCATTGTGGCAGGCGCCTGTAGTCCCAGTTACTTGGGAGGCGGAGGCAGGAGACTCACTTGAGCCCAGGATTTGGGGGTAGCTTTGAGCTGTGATGTCACAGCACTCTATCCAGGGTGACAGCTTGAGGCTTTGTCTCAAAAAAAAAAAAAAGTAATCGTTGAAGAGAAATGAAAATCCATATTTTTTACATGAAATCGTACAAGCTTTAGATGGTGACAAGCAATTCCAAACATTTTCAGAGCCTAAATAACTCTTATAAATCCAACAAATCCTGCGGTTGGAAGGACTCTTACTAAGGAAACAGTTTTATCAACTCAAATTAATCCACTGATTATTCATTCACAACAAGCTGAGCAAGAGCTACGTGCTAGTGAGTAAAGCAGAACAAATCCTTGCCTGTGCTCAAACATTTCCATTAGCATGAGTTTAAAGTTATGTCTGCAGAGAAGGACTTGCCAAGGATGTGGTCTTTACAAAATGTGAGCATATACATGGCCTCATACTGGAGTGGAGGAAAAAGACAATGAATAAGGAAAAAGGTGAAATAACATGTATTATTGAAAAATATAAAGGAGAAAAACAAATTCAGAGAGAGGTAATAGGAAGCAGGGGGAAGGAATGGCATTAAAATTTTAGGTAGCACATTCCAGAAAAACTTCATTGAAAAAGGTGAAGGTGGCTCAGCGCCCGTAGCTCAGTGGTTACGGCACCAGCCACATACACCAAGCCTGGTGAGTTCAAATCCGGCCCAGACCAGCTAAACAACAAAGACAACCTCAACAAAAAATAGCCAGCCTGTAGTCCCAGCTACTTGGGAGGCTGAGGCAAGAGAATTGCTTGAACCCAGGAGTTGGAGATTGGTGTGAGCTGTAAGGTCACGGCACTCTACTGAGGGTGACATAGTGAAACTCTCAAAAAAAAAAAAAAAAAAGAAAGAAAAGACAAAGCTAAGCAAGGTACCTATCTGTGCAGATATCTGGGAAAAGAACCTTCCAGACAAAGGGAAGATCAAGTGTAAAAATTCTGAGACAGAAGCATGTGGCATGTCCAAGGATCAGCAAGAAAGCTGAATAGAGAAGGATCATTAGGGGGACAGTGGTCAGAGATGATGTCAAGAAGGAACTTGTAGATGCCTGTAGGGGAAGTGAGAAAAGGAGAAACGTGATCTGACTCAGGGGTGAACAACGTCACTCTGGTGTCAACGTGGGGATTGGCTGAGGGGAATGCCAGAGGCTGAACGTTTGTGTTCCCCACTAAATCCTCATGTCAAAACCTAATCCCCAATGTATTAAGAGGGAGGGCTTTTAGGAGGCGATTAGGTTGTGGGGGCAGAACCCCAGGGAGCTACCTTGCCCCCTTTCCACCATATGGGAACACAGCTAAATGATCCCATCTATGAACCCAACAGCCCTCACTGGACACCGAACCTGCCAGTGCCTTGATGTTTGACTTCCCAGCTTCCAGAACTATACGAAGTGACTGTTTCTTATTAGCTACCCACTAAAGCATATGTTGTCATAGCTGCCTGAAGGGAGCAAGTCAAGCAGCAGTGAGCAGAATCAAAGAAACCAGGTAAGAGGCTATTATAATAATCCCAGCAAGAGATGAGGGTGGCAGCACCAAGACAGTGGCAGTGAGGATGGATGGTGGCAGTGAGGATGGATGGTGGCAGGGACGATGGTAAGAAGAAGATTTAGATATATTTTGAAGGTAGACTTGGCAGAGAGGAAGGGAAGAATCAAAGATGATGCCAATGATTTTGGCCTGAGCAACCAAAAAAATAGAGTTGCCAGTTAAATGAGATGGAGAAATCTAGAGGGGAGGGAGAGATATAAGAGGCTCTGTTTTGGACATTTGAGTTTGAAATATAAATTACATGTCCAAGTGGAGAGGCCCAGTAGGCAATTAGATATTCATATCTGGAGTTCAAAAAAGGATACACATGCTGAGATACAGATTCGAGAGTCACATGGCACTTAAACCTTGACTTACTCAGATCACCCGAGGAATGAGTATAGTCAGGTAAGAAAAGAAGACCAAGAACTGACTCTTGGGGCACTCCAACATTTAGAGGTGGGAAGATGAGGGGGAATCTACTGAAGAGACTGAGAAAGAACTTCTAGAAAAAGAAGAGCCAGACCCGCGTAGTGTCCTGGAGTTAGGTGGAATGCCCTTTCAGGAAGGCAGTAATCAACTGTGTCTAATGATGTGGACCGCCCAGCTAAGACGAGGACTCAGAAGGAACCCTAGGCTCCTGCTCTCGACGACCACATCAGCTCCTAGTCCTGGAAGAGCGGCAAGTTTCTTCAGATAATTTTTCCCTGTGAGAATCAGTTTGAATTAGGAGTTTCTCTTTTGTGTTCCTTTGGCCCACATGCTTATCTATACAGCAGCCTTTAATTATTCAACAAAAATGTATTATCATTTGCCAATTACTACTTTAGATGGGCATTTGTTTTAAGTCAAAAGTCCTTTCTCATGGTGCTTTCATTTTAATTAGGGTGTAGAGGGGAATAGAAAATAAACTATTTAAAAGAAAATTTGTATAATATGTTAAGTGGTAAGTGCTACGTAGAAAAATAATGCTGGGAAAGGGTATAGGGAATCTGAAGTTTTGTTTTAAATAGTGTGCTCAGAAAAGGCCTCTCTGAGCAAAGACTGGGAGGAGGTAAGAGAGCAAGTCACGTGGGTCCCTGGGAGAAGAGCATTCCAGGGAGAGGGTACAAGCATGGTTCAAGGGATAGCAAGGAAATCTGTGCAGCTACATCAAAGTAAGTGCAAAGGAAGACTATTAGGAAATAAAAATAAGAGGTAACAGGGAGAGGTGGCAAATAAAAAAGATCTCAGAGACCATTGAAAAGACTTTTGGCTTCTTCTCTGAAACAATTGGAAAGCTTGGACGATTTTGAAGAGAATATTGCCACACTCTGGTCACTGCTTTGATAATACACTCTAGGGGTTACAGGCAACAGCAGAAGTGGGGAGCGTGTGTAAAATTCAAGCCAAAGTTGGTAAAATTGGTCCATTAAGAAAGAATGCCAAAGGAGTTGCCAGGTGTTACTTAGCAAATATCAAAGCGAGACCAGAGGAAGAGCTGACTGTTGCCTGCTTTTTGCAGGCCAAGACTGTAAATCCTTTATTGACAGCACTACCCTATTACATCACTTGAGGCAAGTGAATGGTTGTAACAGATGAACTACAAAATTTTAGAGGCTTAATGCAATATAAATTTGTTTATAAGTCATATATGATCCTTCTCCGTCAAATGATGATTTGAAAACTCAGAATGCTTCCATTTTGTCGCTCCACCATACTCAACATCTAAGGCTTCCTTCAGGCTGAGACAGGAGAAAGACCATAACGGATCTTACTTGGTAAGTGTGAATGAGCCAGGCTTGGAAGTGACAAGCAACACTTTGCCCAGTTAACGCTGGCCAGAACTCAAGTGGCCACACCTAAGCTATACGGAAGGCAGAGAGAGAAAGAGGAAAGAAGCATCTAGCAAATAGCTAATTAGTCATTGTCTGCTGCATGTGTGAATGGGCTTGTTCTTCATTTCTACCCATGTCTGTCCGGAAAGCACTCTGCATCCACTTTCTTCAATGCACCAAGAGCGGATTTATTAATATTTACAGATTCTAAGTTATAAAAAGCTGTCTGTGTGCCTACCACTGTTTTCACTTATCTCCCATAATTCTTCTCTTAGGCTTTCTGAACAAGTATAGTTTTTCCTCATGTAGTCTAGAACAAAGAGGCTGAAATAAATGAACTATAACTAATTGAGTAACAAACTTTACTTTGGGGAATATAAGTCAAAACTCCTCCACCCTCGTTTCCTAACATGCTTTATCAGCACAACGCTTTATCACTTAAAAATAGATCGGGAACTCATTTTGAATGCATTAAAATGGATATATAAAACCAAGAACAACATCTTTTAAATTAAATCCATTTGCAGAGTCAGCTCTTGATGATCTGTGCCAAAGAAAAAAGAACATGGATAATACAAAGCAATTTACAATTTCTTTTCTTCACTTAGGAATTCAGTCACAAAAGCGTATACACCCCCTTCCACTCAGTCTGATTTTCAGACCTGGCTTCTACTATCATCTATGCCAAATGATCTGTAAACATTGATAAGTAAGTATTGATTACATCCATGATATAAATCATTTAGGAAAATATATCTTAAACTATAAAATAAAAACATCTCAATGATAGTTTGAAACATGCACTTCAAGCAAAGGCTATGTCCTTTGAACAAGTAAAAACAATTTAACTAATGTGAAACCAATATTCACATACATTAATTGGTGCTTCTTTCTGCTTACTTACCACAGTGTTATTACAGTAACAGTGCCATCATCTAAACGTCTGTGTCTTCCAATGTGATGATATTAGCACATGGGGCCTTTGGGGTGTTTAGATCATGAGGGTAGAGCTTTCAGGAATAGGAGTAGCACTCTTAGAAAAGAGGACTCAGAGTGCCCCTCCCACCACATGAGCACACAGTAAGAAGGAGCTTCTAAAAAATGGAAGAGGGGCCTCACCAGACACTGAATCTGCTTGCATCTTGATCTTGGACTTCTCAGCCTCCAGAACTATGAGAAATAAATGTCTGCTATTTATAAGCTACCTAGTTTATAATATTTTTGATATTTTGCTACAGAAGCTTGATCAGACAAAGACAAGCAGTCTTTTTTTGGGGGGGGGGCTGGGGTTGGGTTTGAACCCGCCACGTCTGGCATATGGGGTCGGCACCCTACTCCTTTGAGCCGCAGGCACCACCCTAAGACAAGCAGTCTTTTGGAAATATGCAAAAGCTACAAAAATTTTAAGAACAGGGTGTGGGGGGTGCGTGACTATACTCTCAGCTATAAGGGAGGCTGAGGCAGGAGGATCACTTGAGCCCAGAATTTCAAGATTATAATGTGCTGGGACAGCACCTGTGAATAGCCACTGTACTATACACCAACCAGCCTGGGCAACATAGTGAGACCACCATATCCTAAGAAAAATTTTGTAAAACAGAGTAGCATGTAACACATAAAATCTAATGTACCAATCTGATGTTTTTACAAAATCATATGTGACACAGAATGTCTAACCTGCTGCCTGCTGGCAGCATGGTGAATTTGTGGGGACATTTTTCGCTTATCTGCGGTGCTGGATATTATGAAAAGTATGCATATAGCTTTTTTGTTTGTTTCTTTGTTTGTTTGTTTTACTAATCAGCTTTGCTTTAGTGTTTGTATATTTATTGTGTGGCCCAAAACAACTCTTATTCATTTAATATGCAGCAGAGAAAAAATAAAGAAGGCTGGACACTGAGTAATCCATTAATAAAAGTGTCCTTATTTTCTTCTTTCACCCCAATTGATAAGCCTTTCTCAAAAATGTAGCCATTATCTGGCTCACACCTGTAATCCTAACACTCTGGGAGGCCGAAGCAGGAGAATTTCTTGAGCTCAGGAGTTTAAGAATAGTCTGAGCAAGAGTAAGACCCCTGGCTCTACTAGAAATAAAAAAAATGAGGGGAATATGGTGGCACAGGCCTATAGTCCCAGCTACTGAGGAAGCTGAGGTACGAAGATCTCTTGAGCCCAGGAGTTTAAAGTTGCTGTGAGCTATGACACCATGACAATCTACCCAGGTGTCATGAGACAACAGGTAGAGTCTTTGTTTACCCACTCACCTGCAGGCTACGTTGTGATTTTGTGAAGACATTTGAGCTCAGAAGTTCAAGAACAGCCTCAGCAAGAGTAAGACCAACAGAGTGAGACTTTGTCTCGAAAACAAAAAGAGGTGGCGCCTGTGGTTCAGTGAGTAGGGCGCTGGCCCCATATGCCAGAGGTGGCAGGTTCAAACCCACCCCTGGCCAAAAACTTTAAAAAAAAAAAAAAAAAAAAAAAAGGCTCGGCGCCCGTGGCTCAGCGGGCTAGGGCGCCAGCCACGTGCACCTGAGCTGGCGGGTTCAAGTCCAGTCTGGGCCCGCCAGACAACAATGGCGGCTGCAACCAAAAAATGGCCGGGTGTTGTGGCGGGAGCCTGTGGTCCCAGCTACTTGGGAGGCGGAGGCAGGAGACTCGCTTGAGCCCAGGAATTGGAGGTTGCTGTGAGCTGTAGTGCCATGGCACTCTATCCAGGGTGACAGCTTGAGGCTCTGTCTCAAAAAAAAAAAAAAAAAAAACACAAAAAGAAAAGGTAGCTATTATCCAAGTCTGCTCTGCAGTATATTATACAAGTTATCTCTTCAATGGAAGTTGTTTCTAGAAAACAAACAAAAAAAATCTTGAAACTGATCAAGATTCTTTCCATTGACTATTACATAGTCACCCAATTTAAGGCTGGACCACTATTGGAGGGACCCCAGAATCTGTGTTTTCTAACATATATCTTGGGAAATACCAACCTAGTACAAATGAAACTCATCCAAGAATATACAGCCTCCATTTGCTGAATTTTATATAAACCTAGGCAATACATAGGACATCAGTTAACTATTATTACATAAAACTTAGAGTAATAAATAATGCAAAAAATCTTAAGATTAATATGAAGGGCAAATAACATTTAGTATGGCAACACATTTCCAAAAAATCATGACATTTAAAACTTTAAGTATAATTTTTTATATTTTCTTAATTTTTAGCAATTAAATAATTAAAATGTAGCTTTTCTTGATGGTATATTATTTTGTCATGCATTGAGATGCATATTTTGACAGGAGTTCCATTTGAAAAGCAGTTTGTCATGAAATGTAGGACATTGCAGGGTGCATGTGGAAGTGCTTAGGGGAAGAGTTATATCTTGATGTGCTTGCATTACAAGTAATAATTATTTTATAAGCGTAAAACCAACATGCAAGTATTAGTTATAAGTAGGCTAGGAATTGAATTAAGAAAATAATTGCAGAGGTTGGACAAAGGAAAACAGAAACAGGAGAAAAGTAGATATGGAAAATCCTGATCCTAACGCAACGTGCTGCTAGAGGCTTGGCACTTTAAAACTTGAAAAAGGCTTGCTGAAATTCACCCCGCCCCCACTTGCTTTGTGAGAGGGACCACCTTTGTAAAGTTAGATATGCAGAATATTTAAACTTTGTTAAAGAAGGCAAGATTTCCTCCGGACCAGATAAGGAAATAAAATATCTCTTTGCTTCTGTCACCTTGGTATGACCAGAAGGGTCTGTCTGTCTGAGCAACAAGCTTCTTAAGTATGAATTGTCCCTTCCGTGATTTGTGTGCTGGGGGGTCTTTGCTGATGCCTGCTCCCGGACTGTCTTTCACAGTCTCATACTCTGTAAATGGTAAGATCATAAATACCTTAGAACAATAAAAGTAAAAAGTAAATCCATCCAATTAATGCAGTTAGTTTAGTTAGAGACTTGTTTAGTTAGAGAAATGCAAGCATAGCACTGGACCATATCAGAATTGTTTGCCTTTCCCTCATGAGATTTATGATTAAAACAATGGTGTATGAAATAAAGACGGAGCTAGCCTGGAGCAAGACGCTGCAGGTGTGTTATGCCTCCCAAGAAAGACTTGTAGTCTTCTGAGCTAGACCCTTAAAACTTTCCTTTGTCTCTTGAAATTTTCTTTTTTTTTTTTTTTTTCAATCCTTTCATTCCATCAAGCCACTGGGAGAGAACTCATAGCGTTGTCAAGGCTGGCACCCAAAAGGACATGAGAATGTGAATTAAATATTAGGCTTGGACCTCACAGGACTTTGTGATATCCAAATAAATTGATGGAATAAACTTTCAGATAATATAATTGGCACAAAAAGCATTATGACATTTGAAGTCAGATCAGAGTTAGTCTCATGATCGTAGTAAGTGGCGATCATTCACAGTTAAAAGCCATTTTATGTACATTTTCAAATGATTGTAGTTTATAGGAAGAGACTTACAATACTGATTGTTACAATAATTTGAATGATGTTCCCACTTCACATCTCATTTATATCCTGTCTTGGAGATATAAATCTTAGACCCACTTAGATACTTGGATAGAAGGATTACCAAAAAGATAATGATTTATCTGAAATTTATAGTTTGCATTTTCAAGGTTAAGAAAAAAAGGGAGAAAGAAAGAAAAGAAAAAGAAGAAACCATTAAACCTCGTAGAGTACAAACACATTGATGCAAAGAAACAAAACGGTTTTCACTTAGTCAATGCACCTATCACATTGCATCATGTTCTTCTTCTGATGATATCAGAGATACTATTTAAATGTATATAAAATAAACATAGGGCAATATTTTAAAGCATTTGAGTCCAAGCTCACACAAGTACTTCTTACAACTTTCCCAAATTCCTTTCACTATCTGTACACTTATTTAGCATCTACTGTTTGTAGGCTACTAAGCTAGGCACCAAGGATGCAAAGAGACACTGGACAAAATCTCTGCTCTTAAGGATTTATATTTAAACAGGAAGGCAATGATAAATATTGGAAGAAATAGGTTATATCACCTAAGACATTTCTCAAATTGCAGCTCTCTCAATAACTACATCAGGCCCACTCTCCAGACTTATTAAATCTGCATCTCTAGAAATGTACTTACAGGAACCTGCATTTTAACAATATCTGATATGGTTTGGGTATTTGGCTCCTCCAAATCCCATGTAAAAATTTGATCCTCAGTGTTGAATGTGAGGCCTTGTGGGAGGTGTTTGGGTCATGGGGGTGGACGCTCATGACTGGCTTGTTGTATGAGTGAGTTCTCACTTTATTAGTTCACTGGCTTCTGCTTTACTGGAAACTCTTTGAAGCCATCACCAGAAGCAGATGCTGACACCAGGCTTCTTGTACAGTCTGCAGAACTATGAGCCAAAGAAACGTCTTTTCTCTGTAAATTACCCAGCCTCAGATATTCCATTATAGCAGTACAAAATGTACTAATACAACATCTAATGCTTCTGATTCTCAATAAAGTTTGAAAATCACTGAGAAAAGGTATATCCATAATAGTCTGACATAGAATAAGAAGTTGATGGTAAGGATTGAGTTTTCTCTTAAAGAATGAAAACTATTGAAAAGAAATAAAATTATAATTATGCAATAGGGTTATTATTGTCTCAGTATAATCTGAAAGACATTCTACAAATTACTAAAAGGAGACATTAGTAAACACAAAGTATATATAATTATTACACAAAAATTAACACATCTTATATTTACAATCACAAAATGTAATTGAAAGATACATATACCATTTATAATAGCACCAATAATTATAAGGTTCCTAGAAGTCTAATAAAATATGTGAAAGACTAATACAGAGAAAATTAAGACTGTATTGAAAGAGAAGATTTACACAAATTTGGAGACATAATAATAATACGTTTATGGATGTGCTACCTAAATATCATAAAGATGACAAATTATCCCTAAATAACTTTACAGCAATTCAAAACAAAATCCTACCATAGCTTTTCAGTGGAGAGAGAGAGAAAGGATGAGAGGAAGAGAGGAAGAAAGAGAGAGGGAAGGAAGGAAAGAAGGGAGAAGGGGAGGATGGGAGGTAAGAACAAAGTGATTTTTAATACTTACAAAAAATAGTAAAAGAGAGGCTGGGCGCAGTGGCTCATGCCTTGTAATTCTAGCACCCTGGGAGGCTGAGGCAAGTGGATTGCCTGAGTTAACACGTTCGAGACCAGGCTGAGCCAGAGTGAGACTCTGTCTCTAAAGAATAGCCGGGCATTGTGGCGGGCGCCTGTTGTCCCAGCTACTTGGGAGGCTAAGGCAAAAGAATCTCTTAAGCCCAAGAGTTGGAGGTTGCTGTGAGCTGTGACGCCACTGCACTCCACTGAGGGCAACAAAGTTAGACTCTGTCTAAAAAAAAAAAAAGAATGATTAAATGATTAAAAAGTAATCCTGAAATAGTTTGGTGATTTGTCTCGCCCCCATTTTTCTGGCTGAATTAACAAGGCTTCATTAATTTTTCCAGCAATATTGTCAATACCTGAGTATTGTACATGTGTCCACAGTGGCCTGTAGTTGGCATTTGCTCTCTTCTCTATATTACCTGGGTATATTAAAAGACTTCTTTATCTTAGAAGCAGATTGGAGGTTAAATAAAATATAATTCAGCAATTACTAAGTTTTATTTCATTTTGAAAAGTAAATTTATTTCAGGTTAATGTGAGGTACTAACACATTTCATGTATTAAACTGATGAACATCCAAACATATGATGAAACACTGAGCAGGGAAGGCTATGGGGGGAATGACATTTTCATAATAGTGCTAGTAGGAGTGTAAATTACTGCAACTCTATATGAAGGGCATTTTTGCGATGGCTATCAAAATTGCAAATATATTTACTCTGTGAACCAGAAGTTCTACTTCTAGGAGTTTACCTAGTGTGTACAAAGCTATTCACTGAGACACTGTATATTATAGTGTATGCAGCTGAGTATGAATGCTAAAGCCTAATAGCCTGGTTTTAAATTCTAGCTCCAGTACTTACCAGCATTGTGTCTGTGTGCAAATTACTAAACTTCCCCGTGCCTCTGTTTCTTATTCTGTAAAACCAGGGTACTAATAGCATCTATCTCTTTGGGTTGGTGTGAGGATTAAATGAGGTGATTTATGTAAACAGCCCTCATGACAATACCTGACCCTACCATGCATGTTAACTATTGTTATCAACACCAAAAAACTACAAACAACCTAAATGTTTCTGAGTAGGGAAACAGTTGAATAAATTATGGTAGAGTCATACAATATAGATGTTAAAGATGAATAGACAGGTTTTTAATGGAAGTATTTCCAAGATACATTGTTCAGTGAAGAAAAAGCAACATATACAACCATGTATATAGTATTAGGCTATTTGTACAAACAAGGGCAGAGGCTCGGCACCGTTGGCTCAACAGGCTAGGGCGCCAGCCATGTACACCTGAGCTGGCGGGTTCGAATCCAACCCGGGCCTGCCAAACAACAATGATGGCTGCAACCAAAAAATGGCTGGGTGTTGTGGCGGGCTCCTATAGTCCCAGCTACTTGGGAGGCAGAGGCAAGAGACTTGCTTGAGCCTAGGAATTGGAGGTTGCTGTGAGCTGTGTGATGCCACAGCACTCTACCGAGGATGATAAAGTGAGACAGAAAGATCTCTGTTAGAATAACAGAAGGTCTTGGATGGGAGAAGAGGGGGGAGAGATTTTTTTTCACTATATATCTTTTGTTATGGAAGGCATATAACTGTATTATCTATTTAAAAATAATAACTTTAGGGTTGAGGCAAAATAATTTTTAAAAAATTCAGCTGGATTAAAGATATAAATTTAATAAGAAAAAACCATAAATTTTAGAAAACAAAAATGAGTATACTGATAATATCACAAGACGGAGACATATACAAGAGACAGAAAACACAGAGGATATGAAAAATGTTGATAAATTTAACTATAATAAAAATTTTTAACTTAAGAACAAAAGTCCTCATAAAGTTAAGATATATGCCTGATATTGAGTGACACTGCAAAATATAACTGATAAAATTAGCACAAATCAATAAGAAAAATATAAATACCTCTTGAAAAAATAAGCAAATGACATGAAGAGGCAAATTATTTATTTTTTACCTTTTTTTCTTTTGAAAAAGACTCTCACTATGTCGCCCTCAGTAGAGTGCTGTGAAGTCACAGCTCACAGCAACCTCAAACTCTTGGACTTAAGCGATTCTCTTGCTTCAGCCTCCCAAGTATCTGGGGACTATAGGCACCCGCCACTACACCCGGCTATTTTTGCTGTTGTTGTTGTAGTTGTCATTGTTGTTTGGCAGGCCTGGGCTGCCCGCCAGCCCCAGTGTTTGTGGCAGGTGCCCTAGCCACTGAGCTACAGGTGCCGAGGCGAAAAAGCAATTTAAAGATAACACCTCAATAGCTTAAAAATATGAAAAGATATTAATAGTAATCCTACATGCATATTAAAACAATAGTGAGACTGGGTGGGTCTCACACCTGTAATCCTGGTACTTTGGGAGTCTGAAGTGGGAGGATCTCTTGAAACCAGGAGTTCCAGACCAGCCTGAGCAACATAATTACATCCTGTCTCTACAAAAAATAAAATATTAGCTGGGCCTGGTGGCACACACCTATACTTGCAGTTACTAAGGTAGGAGGATTGCTTGAGCCCAAGAGTTTGAGGTTGCAGTGAGCTATGATGACACCATTGCATGCCAGCATGGGCAACAGAGTGAGAACCTGTCTCAAACAAACAAACAAACAAACAAAAAACCTTATAGTGAAATACTATTTCATGTGCATAAGACCAGCAAAAATATAAGGCCTGAAGACACAAAATGTTGGCAAGGATCTAGGGGAACATGAACTATTTTACATTGTGGTGGGAGTGCGTGTTAGTACCAATTAGGAATGTAGTCAGTGTTATAAACTGAATGTTTGTGTCTCCCACCCAAATTCATATTTGAAACCCTAACAGTGTGATAGTATTTAGAGGTAAGGTCATGGGGACATCATGATGAGATTGGTGCCCTTATAAGAAAAGGTAGAGAGTGATCTATCACCAAGGAAAGGCTGTGTGAGCACATAGTGAGAAGGTGGCCATCTGCAAGCCACAAAGAGGGCCTTCACCCAGAAGCTAACCATGTGGCACCATGACCTTGGACTTCCAGCCTCCAGAACTGTGTGATAATAAATGTTCTTTGTTTAAGCCACCAGTCTACGGTATTTTGTTATAGCAGCCCCAGCTAAGACACAGTCCTCACTGCAAGCAATAGAAACAAACTCTGGCTAATTTAAACAGAAAAGATGATTATTGAAAGAATATTGAGAAGACTACAGAATCTCTACAAAAGCAAGAATATTGAGAAGACTACAGAATCCCTACAAAAGCTAAATAATAGGTTTGGAAAAAGTAGGAATAAAGGGAGAACCAGAGCTAAATGTATGTCATCCCTGCCATTGGCAAACAACTTCTTTATCTCATTAGCTTCAACTCCAGAGTCCTGGCAGAGACATGGAGTGGGGAGGGGAGTCTTTTCTTGGCCCACTCTTAGTCACAACCATGGGATCTAGCTGCTCAAAAGACTGACAAAGTGAGTGTCATGCATTTTCAGCTTTTATAAGGGGAGGTGAGCTCTACCATCCACCAAGTTTTACAAATAGGAACTTCCTCAAATACAGAAAGAGGATTCAGATACAGGGCAACCCCCAAATAACAAATGTTCACAAGAAAGAACAACCTATTCCATGACCAACAATTCCATTTCTAAGTATAAAATAAACCCTAGGAATTTTTCTGCATGTGTGTAAGAAAATATTTATTACTATATTCAGTATATCCATAAGGGAGAAGTTGGAAATAATCCAATTTTGTTCATTAGCAGGCAAAAGGATAAATGGTTTGATCATGTTATAGAATATAGTAATTAAATGAACAAGAACTACATGAATCAACATGAATAAATCTCAAAAATGCTGATTAAAGAACTAAGTTATAAAATACATACAATATAACACCATTTACGTAAAATTCTACCAGAGACAAAAGTATCTGAGTATATACTTGCAGTATATATAAAGATAGATATCTAGGCTTGGCGCCTGTGGCTCAACGGGCTAAGGCGCCAGCCACGTACACCTGAGCTGGCGGGTTCGAATCCAGCCCCAGGACCCGCCAAACAACAATGACGGCTGCAACCAAAAAATGGCCGGGCGTTGTGGCGGG